>JAVQIZ010022014.1:0-40307 GCA_036023535.2 Galaxias brevipinnis | reverse complement strand
TAAGCCAACCTTATGCCTTTTAGGTGTTTCCTGTTTCCGGTATCAGCTGAGCTCGACCATCTAAACCCTGTTACCCCCTGAGCCTTCAGCTCATTGTGTTTACCTTTTTCTCACAGTAGGTGAAAGCTGTTGCTCCTGACTTCCAATAGGCCTACAGATTGGGAACAGAGCGGCTAGTAGGGCCACTAAAGGATGGCTGGAGCTAGTGATGAGCTGAACGACCTGCAAGCTGTTCCACCTTCCACCATTTTAAACCCTCTGTGGAGTACTGGAAATGGGGGCCATGTGTAACGGTGTGGTGAGTTTTGCCTCCGCTCAGTTTGCACCACCTGTACTATTGAACAATATTTAGCTGAAAGCTTTGAGGGTTACCCATTCCATTTAATCCTTTGAGTATGCAAATCTTCTGCAGAAGCCAAACAACATCTATTTGAATTTTTTTCTCCAAGAAATGCATCAGGTGATGAATAAACAAGAGAGACCTTTAAATATAGGATCACCTGTTTACAGAATCCATCATCACGGGTTCAATCTGTTCTCAGTACAAATGAGACAAGTGAGAAAAGGCTGGTTTGTACTGTTGATTCATGCACAGGCAGGTTGGCCAGAAACTCACCAGAAAATAATATTGAGGCTGAGTCAAGGTAAGGCCTTCAAAATGTTTGCTTACATCGATTCAAACTAAAAACAATCAGCTGTAAGTGCAGTATGCCACTGCAGTGATCTAAATCAGATCGGCATTGCGTTTAGCTCAAATTGCTTGGAAAACTAGACGTTTAGATGGAACCCCTCTGCTTGCTTGAGTTATTCTTAATACTAAAACATGGATATTACACAGACATAGAGTAACTCTGATGTGTGTGTGGGTGTGTGCGCACGCACAAATGTGTCTCTAATTATGAGTGTGTCAAGACTTAGTTTTATATGTGTGCGTGTTTGCCTCAATCGTTTGGAAAAGCAGCTAGGATTGATTCAGTGGTGGTGCTGCTATGAATGTCACCGCTGGCTGTCTGATGGGGACCACTGTGACCAAACTAGTGGAAAGGCCACTCTTAAGATAATTTCTCTGCTGTCACAGAGCGTTTGCATGGCCCCGGCCTTTCTGATTGGCGCGATTACAATAGGTGTCCACTACTCTCAAACTCGATTGGTTAAGCCTGCATGCTTTGTGTCTATTTCTGTCTAAAGTAGTTAGCACAGTGAGCCACAGACTGTCAATTGACTGCAGTCCAAAAGGTCAGTTAAAAATAGTAGGGAAATTAAAGTAAAATAGAAAGATTATTTGATTAATTGTATTTATTTGTTATTCAAGATATATGAGAGAGGTGATTTCCTAATATTGTATTATGATTTTTTGTGCAAGGCAGGAACCACAAAAATCTAAAATGAAAAAGTGACATTGGATGAATAAAAGCTTGCACTGTGATGCCTTCGATTATTCCAAAGCAGAACGCAAACGCAGACACACCACTCTAGAGGTGTTCCACAAGCGATGATTTCGGAGGCCTATTTATTAGAACCTGAAATCTATTCAGTCAGTCAAATCCTGAGAGCTTGGTCCTTCCGCTCCATATTTTGTTGTTATTTGCTCATGCTCATCCAGGGAGAAGAGCAATCAAAGCAGAGTGGGCACTGTTACTCCCAAACATATGGAACTACACTGCAATTATTAGTTTGACACGACTCAATTCGGAAATACAGAATCTTTATATGTTATATATTTTTTATATACATATATTTTTACAAAAAGGAACTATTCTGTGTTATTGTAACCACAAAAAAATTACTTTTTATATAATTATTACCGGTTTTTATTTTTGGTTTTGGTAGAAATTGTAAGCTCATATGTGTAAAAGATTTCCATCCATATATTCAATGAATCAGATTTCATGCAATTATGTGTTTTAATGTAATGTTTTCTATTATGATTACCACATCATTACACAATAAAAAAGCAACTTATTGCACAGCTATTGCCAACCACTCGGTGATTACACACACACACACACACACACACACACGCACACACACACACAGTCACGCACAGGCACACAGTCACGCACGACGGCCACACAGCATGGTGACAGTTATGTTTATTTTCTAACACCTTAAAATTTTTTTTACAATTTTGAAATCGCACTATGTACAGTACCACACACTTTCGTGTCAGTATACTTTGCTTCAAGCATTTTTAAATAAGAATACATAGTTAGTATATCCATTTGAGTTTTCTGAATATCATATCTGAATATTCTTCATAGCTAGTTTCTGTTTAAATACATTTTTGCAGTTCCTAACTGTGTGTGAGTATATTTCAGTGTTGTATGTGTTCTGTACACATTAGAACAAGTCTGCTACTGGATGACAGTGGATGTGCTTTGAAGTCGGTAATAATCATTTGGTGTATTGTTGAGTGTTTGTGTTTGTGCATGCATTGTGTCTCAGTGTGGTGGCGGCCCTCGCCCTGTGATCTAATGGGCTCCTGGCTGTGTAAACGCCTGTCATCACTTCCCTACGCTCTCATCAACATCCGAGGACATTAAAGAGCACCACACAAAGTCACATCAAAACAAGCCCAGCCAGCGTCACAGGGGGGCTCTGAGCCCCACATCCCACCCTGAAATACCAGGAAAGGCCTCCAGTGAGTGCACTAATTGAGAAGACTGAGATGAAAGTTGGGCTTTTGTGTGAGTATCACCAGGGTCAACTCAGCATGCCACCTATGGATCGCCATGATGATTGTGGCAAGATTTCTCTGATTCACTAAATCTCCATTTGTCTCCCAGCTACCTCTCTGTTGAACCTCCAGCTCCATTGGTTATTTACATGAGGAGTGTGCAACAGTTGGCCATGTGAGGAGAACAACAGCCTTGTGATGGTTGCACCTTTAGCCACAGAATAGCCTTCTTCAAACCCTACCCGGGCTATTGGAGCCCTATCTGAACCCATGTGTTCTGGTCACTCGACCAATTGCAGATTCTGTTGTTCTGTTGTTGAAAGTTATTGAAAGTCTGTTGTTTCTTTGTCTCAAAAGTGACTGTCCCCATCATTTTTTTAAAGGGCCTCTTCCATACTGTTGCCTGTTACTGTTTTCCTATTTTAGTTGGTAGTATTTTATTCCCATTTGGAAAGTTGATTGAGCAGTTGGGGTTTGTATGTAGTTTTACGTGTCAGTGCAGATTTGAATCGCGGAGTAGCGGAACAGTGCAAGCGAAAGGAAGGCTAATCCCTTTTATTGGCTGGTGGATGAGGTGGAAGAGGAGTTTCCCACAGACAATACCCTTCTATGATTGACAGCCAAATTGATGGGATGAGTAATGCTGCTATTCCAACTTATGTTGATTGCACACTGAAAAAAGAAAAATGGAATAATGTACATGTAGCCTGAGAGGAGAAGATAGCTAGCTAAGTCGCGTTTCAATGATTCCCTGCTCATCTCCCTCGTCTGCACTTTATGAACAGTCAAAACCTTCCATGAATTGACAGTGGCATAGCTCAATCACACACACAAACCACCCCCACTGTATGTGTTCTGTGTGTGTCTATAGAGGATGTTGGGTTGATAGAACAACACTGTGAGCTAATCTATAACGTTCTTGTTGCTAGACAAATATCTGTCTGATGTCTGCGTGTTCATTGTAGTGTCACACACACATACAGTGCATACACATAAGAACTTAAACACAGTCAAACACATCCATGTAGGCACACAAACACACATGCTCACTAAGTCAACCACCATGTTCAACATGTCTTTCCTATTAACATCTCAGTGGAAAGATGTTTTATGCTTGTTGCCTTCCCTTTCAGGCTTGATAATCAAACACCCCAGGTGCCTCTAAATATTTACACTGTTTTCAGGTTTGTAATTAAATGACAATTACTGCTGACTAAATGTGTTTTCCGTATTGTCTGTCAGACGCAGCCGCCGGGTGGGGTGGAAACTTGCTGAAGGTGTTCCTGTTTTCATAGCCAATAACGCGGTAATGAAAAATGTATCAAACGGCCCATTAGTCCTCACGCCTGGAGCTGCTTAATCAGCCTCTGCGCACGAGCGGGGGCCTGTGCCTAATGCCTTCACCCGCCTGTGCGAAGTGACGTCACTAAATACTTGCGTGAGGCTGCCATCTCTTAATGCCTGGTACGCCGCAGTGGCTTTCTCCATTAGGGACAAGGAACAGATTGTTTTTTAGTCTCCTCGGTGTCACTCTTAATCGCGTCATTACGCAGTGTCTCTCCGGGCGTTAAACATGACGGAAGTATCCCTGGTGGCCTCTAATTAGCTGTAATGATGGTAATGTGGCCAAGCTCTTGGCTTGACTGTGGCCATGCCTTCCCAGGATTCTAGTCAGGGCTATCACAGCAGCACACTCAGAAAGCTGTGTGTGCTAGGCTTTGTGCGTGTTTGTGTACGCATGAGAGGGGGTACTGTGCACTTTTGTGTAATTAAATGATCTATGTGTATATGTGTGTGAGTTTATATGTGTAATGGTTAAGGTTATCGTTTTAGACTCCACTATAATGGGTACCTATTTGTGTCACAAACTCATCGCTTGTATCAGGGCACAATTTGACATAACTATGTTGCCAATGTCAGCAATAAGCTGCATTAAACAAAAAGTACATTAGCAATACAAATACAGATCACAATCAACAAACTGTAGTCGAGAAAATTTAATTATTTCTCTCTTTAATTCATAAATTAGACAAATACATGATCATTCAGTTGATTTCAGTTGGTTTGGTCTGATAGGAGTCAGACAAGTGATGATTGTTTGCATTAGGTGAGACATCTTGGGGGATGTTTGTGTTGGCAGCATTATGTTTCCTCGTGGGGTCTGGGCAATCCCGCTCATTGCCTCAGCAAGAGGTGAATCCTTTCCAGTAGAAGTTCTTGCAGCCAGCTTTGCGCTCTCGTGGGGGCAGGTTGTTGGGACCTTCAACAGAACGTTCTAGTTCCATGCGAAGGTCCTCTTTGGCCCCAGCAGTGGACACCTCATTTTCTTGAGGCTCCTCCTCGGGCAGGGATAGTTGGGACAGGATGTCTTCCACGGCCCGCTTACTCCACTCCTACAAGCAAACACGCACACATACACACACACACACACACACACACACACACACACACGCACACACATACACATGCATGCAAGCACACAGGGGGTCACATAAACAAACACATTCACCACCATATTTAAAATGCCATGATCTAACAACAGCTAACTGCAGAGAGATTTAGACTCAGTCTTTAACAGTGGTGCACTACCAAACAGACTGAGAGTGAAGTATATGCAGAGATATGAGAAATTCGTTTGTCATGCGCCAACAGATGATTGAGAATTAGGGAGAAAAAAACTGCACGCAATCATTGTCTATTCCTCATGCAATGGACAACACATTTGCTATAACATGGGCAAGTTCACCATTTTAAACCTAGCAAAATGAACTATCAATGACTTCACTAGCTGAAAGCAGAGTGAATCATTAGGTGTGGAAAAGGGACAGTCATGCCGACACGATGGTGAGTCAGAGTAAGATGGCAGACATGTCTTTGCCTTGGCCTTTCTGGGAACAAATAACAACCAAGGCCCACAAAGCAAGACATAACTTCTTCCCTTCAACTGACCAGGAGTTAGTGTAAAAAACATGGATAAAAGATAAACAGCATATATGTAAAAGAAAAACAAGAAATGAAAACAAGTTCTCTATGGAGAGTTACAGACCAAGACCTGTACTTCAGATTGACTGGAACCAGAATAACAGTATATACAGTCAAGACCTCTAGTGCTTTTCATCCAGAAGGTCTAACACTGAAAAGCCTAATGATGTTTCAAATAGAAAATTAATAAGATGGCTGTCATTTTATAAATTAAAAAAACTAAAAACTATCCCTGCTTCAGTCGCTTTGATTCAAATCCATGCTAAATAAATAGATCTCTCTGGTGTCAACACCACAAAAGAGCTCTCCTGGTCTAACAAGTCGACAGTGCTCACCTGTGTGGCCATGCCGGTAGCACGGGCCCTCTGGAGGAGTCTGCGGCTGCGGAGGTCTAGGTCGGGCTGAGAGGCGGCACTGTGGCCACAGAGCACCAGGGCCAAGCCCAGCAGGGCCAAGGCACAGTGGAGTCGGCAGAACTTCATCACCACACTACACACTTCACTGGAGGACAAGAGCTGAACGGAGCTGGACGTTTCAAGGCCCGGGGGTGGTAAGATACAGGTGAGTTGTTCTGGTTCTGGTGATGCTGGGGTTTCAGTGAGCTCTTTTAAAGTCCTGCTTGGGCTCGTCTCTCTGTCAGTTCTTGAGTGACAGGTGTGGACAGCTGGAGGAGGTGAGGGGGCCGCTTAGGGCCCACCCTGTGGCTGCCCCTTGATGATGGAATGCCCTGTCATAAAACCACAGAGTCACTCGCTGCCTTTCTTTGCTCAGCCATTTAGTCACAAAGGCAGCCCCTTAGTGGGCCTTATTGATTTTAAATGAAGGCACACAATGAAACAATTAGCCAGTATGGATTCTGCACCCCTGGCTAATCTAAATCAAATAAAACCAGAAAATGTCTGCATAATAAAAGCCATTACAAAAGGAAGCGGGAGATAGAGTGGAAAATAAACATAAATAATGACATCATGGAACAGAAGGGTGGTTAATGGATGTGAAGTGAAATAATAATGAGAGCTGTTTTAGCAATGATGATTAGAGCGCCAGGATTTAACAAGGGTACTTACATGCTTTTGCTGTAAGTGTACTATGCTCATATTCTCCAAAGAGTTCTTTCAAGAGATTGTGTTTGAAAAAGTGATATCTGTGAATAATTATATGTTATTGAATGTATTTTCATATATTTCTTTAATATCAATTGGAGTTTTGGGTAGCCTTCAAGCATGGATCGTTACAGAATATCATGAACAATATGACCTTTTTAGTTAACTACAAATCACAGACTATCATCCCATAAGGGATTATCTCATTTTGAAGTTTCAGAAATGTGGCACCTCATAAAGGCATTATTATACTGAAGCGCTTCACTGCTGCCATGTGGCAACATTTACATACAAATATATGTAAGCAAAGATAGCTAAGGTGCCATGGGTCTTTCTAGTATGATAGTGTGATTCATAAGCACAGAGGCCTTTGTGAAGGAACAGGCACCCTAGAGCTAACAGTTCACATGAATAGTGGATACTCTTAGTTGGATCACATAAATGGGTCTGTAAGTACTTATCAGACACATGACATGTGCATATCCGACGGGACCTTTTTCTACAGCAGAAATAGACCTCATTGTGACCACAGGCATATTTGTAGGCAGCATACATATAACACTATTATGGTATGAGTCTACTAGAAGAAATGTATTGAATAAGCCTGTCTATTATTACTTTATATTACTATAAGACACCCCCCTCCCCCAGGAAATGATTCAATTGAAGGATATTCTACAAAATTCTGTTTTAAATATCTTTTTTTATTTTATATTTATATATTTGTCTATTATAACACTGATTGTTGTATTATGGATACACAATGACCATACTGGAATGAGTATTTAAAGATCCTGTAAACAAGCATAACGGTGATACGGTCAAGTGCAACAGTTGCCATACAGTACAGACAAAACCGGTGCAGTGTATGCTGCACATTTTTCATGTTTAAGCCTGAACATTTTCATTAAAAAAGGACATAGTAACTTAAGTAAGAAGCAAGGGGGAGTTGGACAAATGAAACACAGGGAAACGAAGCACACTAACTTTGGCATATAGTGCTCTTTACGAATATACTCAGAAAATGCATCTTTTTAAACTTAATATAACAACATGACACTGAATAATGAAATTTAGTTTCCTGCGTTCATCTTCATTTAAATAACCTACTCTGAGATGTACATATTGAAAGGATAAACATGCTAACAATCTTAGCCATATTTAACAATAACATTATTCACATATTTCATTTCCTTGTCTACATGATTAAAAAGTAAATGTAACATGTTAAAAAGTAACACTACACTCAATTAGCTAATGTTTAAGTTAAATTACTGCTAAGTTGTTATTGCTTTTCTAATGCAAAACACGAATGATTAAAGAAACCTTTATTTCGCCTTTACCTCAAAATGTCAGTTACTGTTGGACAGCTTTGACAACAGCCAGTGCTCTGAGGGTCTGCATAACTTGTGGGGGTGACTATTGTGAAAATCTTGATCTTGAATCTTGAACAAAGCATGATGCATATTTGATTAAACCTATGATTGAGCCTGGAAAGGGTAAATTCTTGCTTTCATTTAAAGTCCCAGTCACTACTTTAACATCAGTAGAATGTTTTTGAGTAGGACTTCATCAACGTCTGCGATGTCTTCATCCAACTAATCCGCCTCTCAGCGTCACTCCTCAGTGACAGATGGAAGGAATACATCTCTTGTCCTATTGCTCCACATGCCAAGTCTTTGGCCCTTTTTAAGGTTGCCATTGCCTCATACAGACCTGGCAGCGACCCACAATACTCCCTGGGCAGTCTCCCTTCACTGTCTGGGGCTTGGGCTTACTGTGTGGAGACCAGCAGTATTAGGGAGTTTTATTTACATGCATACAGTACATCCTATTCTGTTACATTTTCTGTTACTGCGGGAAGTTATTACTAATATTAGATTACAAATATTATGATATTTACTTATAAAACTGCATATGGTCAATCAAAAATACTAGTAATGGTTTTTACCTAAACATGTTATTAGGATCCAGAGAGGCCAGCCAGTAACTGTAGGAGTCGGTGTAGTAGTTGCAGGTCCCATGACCGTGACACTCGATGAAAGGAATCTTCCGGAAATGTTCTAGACAAGAGCCTGGAGAGGCCAGAGGCTGGCCCGAACCCTCTGCACCTGCTCCTGTTTGCTGAGAAATGAACAAAAGAATCTGATTCAAATCTATTTTGAATTAAATTAACTTTCAACCTGGTATTCTATATTGACAATGGAATCAAGAACATTGCTGTGATCTAGTTGGCATAAATGTTTATTTTAGAATAATCTTTTATTTACATGATTTCAAAATGACTACCTTAAGGAGGAAGTTAGCAAAAATGTGTTGCAGCCATATGTAACTGAGCCCTTTAACACACAGTACTTCTACCAACTTGTTAGGCCTCATCCTTATTATATATATTTTACCATGACAAATGAGTAGCCAGCCCAGAGGGAGAGCCAGCCCCCTGGACAGCTGGGAATCTGGTTGGTCTGACTGTGAACAGCAATTATATTTGCCTTTGTTTCGCAGACAGCACATCTGGAATAATAAAGAGGGCACCAACAAAAGATGTTAAACATGAACAACTGTGTCTCTATATGGCAAGCTCAAACAACATTACAATTATGTGATTTCTTTTTAGGTGTATATTCTTTTTGCGATTTCTCTGCGATGTAGAAACCAGTCTCTCCATGCCACGGCGCGGATCACCTGCTGACGTATCGCTCTAGCGACGCTCCAGAGATGAGGGCCATGTCACCTGGCATCGGCTCCTCGGTGGACAGCCAATAGGAGTAATCGTTGCGTGAGGCATAGCGGCATGTGCTCTCCGTGTTGCAGAAGAGGAAAGGCATGGTGGAGAAGCGAGGCAGGCAGCTCCCCAGGGTCCCTGCAAAAAGCACATGGCTCATTGGGGCTTCTTCAACATGCCTTTCTGACAAAGCTGAAAAAGCTCAACTTGCCTATGTTAGCTCATGTTCATCTTGTTTATCTTGACTGATCCAATGTCAATTAGGGGCAGTTGTAAGCATTTAACTCTAGAAGAGAGGAGAACAACAGTATGTGAGTGTGAGAACATACCCAGGTCCTGTCCATGTCCTCTGTTATTGCCGTTGATGAAAAGCAGTGAGTAGCCCGAGAAGATAAGGCTACTGCCTCCAGGGCACTGGGGTACATTCTGCCTCTGGCTGTGCCTTGTAAACATGAAACCATCCGCGACAGGGCCGGAGTAATAGGGCCCTGGGAGGCCTCTAGGGCCTTTGGCCCCTGAAGGGCCTGCCTCCCCTTGGAAACCTAACAAACAGTGGCCACAAGAACATCAAGCCATTGCAAAAGTAATGCCAAATTTACATAGTATAGTTACGGTAAGTTATTGTGGTTGTTTATGTAGCTAGTTTTGTGTTTGTTCTAAAACATTTGTAATCTCCTGGAGTTCTTAAGAGCCATGTATTTGAGTGAATATAAATGTTCACTTAGGAACTAGGTTTGGCAGCCATTATCTCTCTGGCCAAGCGATGGTTTTAGCAAAACTAGGTCTTTTTTATTTTTTTGCTGACAAGAGCATTGCAAAGGCTTTTCAATGTGTAATGAAGATCACTCTGTCCTGCATAAGCATGCAGGTTTGGTAGCCTATTGCCAGCCACTTAAAACAGCTTTGGACCTTTGACTAGTGGGCTTGGTAATCAATCTAATAATAACAGTATTAATACTTTTCTTTGTCAAGCAGTTGTCTAAACAATGAACCAGTGTTTAACAAAAACAGTTTATACAATAGTAGTAGTAGTAGTAGTAGTAGTTTTTTATTTCGGTAATTTTTTTTTACATCTTAAAATTAAATGGGTTATAACATAAATGTACAATGATGTGCAATTGCGAAGTCATCTAGAACTGGTTGAAACCACATTAAGCTCCATGGCTGTCTGCTGCATGTATTATAAATATTTCAGATGAAGCAGACAAGCATACGCAGCCCTCTTTTGTCTTTGCCATGGTTGCCAACACCATGAGTTCTCATTACATATAACTATGTATGCAAAGTATAGTACTGCATTGACAGTCAATTGTTGATTTGTCTGATACTAAGTCAAACAGGTTGTGGGGTGTGTAGAGCCATGGAAGTCTACCTTGTTGTCCAGGAATGCCTCGATCTCCTTTTAGTGCAGGGATTCCAGCCAGGCCAACAAGTCCGTCTGGACCAATGGCTCCTCTTGGGCCTTGCTTTCCTGCACAACAAAATTAAAATGTTACATGTCTGCATGGGTACTGCATGTTCACATTAAACAGAGATGGAGACCGGCACAGAGTGGTAACCAGTGGTGAAACTAGCATTTATCAATTCACTTGATAAGAGGATATGCATGACATACCGACACCATGGGAAGTAATCAATATCTCAAATCTATCTTTGAGTTAAAAAGTGTCTGTTTCACATTTTTCAGAACAGAAACCAGTGTGATACATCTTACATAAACCTCAACACCTAATTTAATTCATCAAGTTAGCGAGTTAGTTGAAAATAAGCAATACAGTCAGTAAAGTCAGTTGGAAAATTGTAAGAAAACGTTTACTTCCTGATTTGACGACAAATGGCGATCTAAAGCGGACATAGATGACATAATGAGTTCTTCCCTTACCTTCCGGTCCAGGCCTTCCAGGATCTCCAGGGGCTCCCATGGGACCTGGTGCACCAACCTCACCAGCTGGACCATTGTCCCCAGGAATCAGCACCATCTTAACATAGACATTATCACTCGGTGGCCCTGCAGGAAGAGCACCATGGAACATATAACCCCACAGTAGAAGATAGGATGTTGGTCGTGGCAGTGATAGTACATTTTAATAGACATTCTTGTCCATAACATTAGCGATTCTTTGGGAAATTGCATACTGCAGCTTTAATGTGGAAAAAATTACAATGTGATTAGTTTTTTTGTTTATTTTTTCAACAATAATAGTAAACGACCAATGTCCCATTGAAAAAGATGGCATAACAAAGAGACTTAATATGTATTTGATCCCACCTGGAGATCCTGGTTGCCCTTTGGATCCTGGGAAACCATTCTCTCCGGGCCGACCAGGTTCACCTTTCTGACCTTGAACACAGGACAAGACACAATCCAAACAATGAGCATGAAGTACTCTCTAGGTTGTCAAACAACAACTACCTCTGATAGTAAAGCTAGCTTTAAACTTCCCAGCAACTCACCAACTGTGATACTCTATGTCACTTTTTAGATCAGCAACGACAGTATAATTACATGTAATCTCCTGTACTCAGTATTGTTAGAATCCCTGCTGTGAATACAAAGTAGTACCCTAGATGAATTCCATAGTTATAAAATCCCTTTTAAGGACTCTATTTGGTATATATTAAGAGTAATGGCAATAGCAACTGAGATGCTATTCGGCAGCGGTTTCAATATCAAATCCATATTTACCAATAGGCCCCATGTTTCCCATGTCCCCCATTTGTCCTTTGGGCCCAATGTCACCGGAGTTGCCATCGTTTCCCTGAAGGGCAACATATGCTTAAAATGTGTCAAATAACATTATTCTTTGTTGCAAGTATATGTCAAATACTTTGTTGCAAGTATACGTCAAAGAAACTCTATTAATCATTCAATATCTTGACTCTCATCACAACTACTGCTTAAACTACAAAGAAAAAAAGCTTGTTGGAAGAATGTATTGTATCCCGTAGAGTCCAAATAGTGTTATCACTCACAGGTTGGCCAGGTGGTCCAGTGTCCCCCCTGTAGCCCAGTGTCCCCTGAGGCCCCATGGCACCTTTGTTACCCTTATGTCCTTTAAACCCTGGGCCTGGGGGACCAGGCGGCCCACGGGGCCCCGGCATTCCTATAGAACCACACACACATCAAACACAGATGCAAACACACACACACACACACACACACACACATATAAAGACGAGGCACCAAGTCAGAGGAGGTTTACAGTATCTCCTTGAAATATCGAGCATCAACGTTTTTTTTATCTTCATACACTAGGACCGGAAATGTTTCTAATCAGCACATTGTTTGGTTTTGAATTGGTTTACGTGTAACTGACCGTCCAAAACAAAATGCCCTTCACTGATGTGTAAGTCTATGCTCACCTGGTGGTCCATTGACACCATTGGGTCCTCGGTCTCCTATGAGTCCATCGTAGCAGATTCCATCCCGTCCAGGGCTACCTTGCTGACCATCAGGGCCAGGGAGACCCAGGGGACCCATCTCTCCTAGAGGACCACAGGGGCCAGGAGGACCATAGTTGCCAGGAAAACCAATATCCCCCTTTAGTCCTGAGGGAAAAGAAGAAGGAGCTAACATGGAGAATGCCACACTTAGGCACAGATGGTAGGCCTAAGGACTGTAGGTGGTATGAGCCTTGAGCATGTAGTGGGGAAACAACTGAAGGTCAAATGATGACTTCTATTGAATTATCAAATTACATTAGAATACAATTATTCAGTTACATCCAAAACTAACTGTCATAGTTTCACTTTGGTTGTCGTATTGGTTGTCTGGAGAAGCACATTGTAACAAAAGTTTGAATTTTGTGACATGACATTCGCATTAACTGCAAAAGTAGCAATGTTTTAACCAGACTCTACAATTAATTTAATTTAGTATCAATTCACACACACAGTTTTTGATGTGATGCGTGTTAAGTAATTGGTTAAATTGATGTGGCAAAATTTAGTGTGATGCAAAGTACCCTAAACAACTATTTACAATTCCCCCTTACCAGGTTGACCCTTCTCTCCATCTTGTCCTCTTGCTCCAATACCAGGGGCTGAAAGAATAGAACGACATTATCACCTTCGATTCATCTACTGCAAACAATAGACCATTTCTTTTCTTTTTGAACACTCATCTCCACAATGGTCTCTATGGCAGTAGGTTGAAATAGACAGATGGGTAGGGTAAAGCCTCTTTACTTACCTCCCATATCTCCTTTTTCTCCAGCTGGTCCAGGGATGCCATCTCTACCTTGGCTACCTCTCAGCCCAGCAGGACCTGGGTCTCCACCCAGCCCCTGGTTCCCTGTGGATGAAGCCACTTCCATTAACAGTTAATAGCTGGACATTTTGAATAAATAAACTTTGCTGTAAGGGTGCAATTGTTTAAACACTGTGCTTCAGTAACTGTAAACATGTGAATGCAAAGTAGCTACCGACAGTGAACAATCTCAGCATTATTTCACAGTGACCGTTTGCACACCACTTTATTTTGTGCCACACGCAGACTTTGCAGTATCCGTTACCTGGCAAGCCATTGGGGCTAGGGCAGCCACTGGCGCCAGGGGGTCCGTCAAAACCTTTTTCCCCTGGTGGCCCCGGTGGTCCTAAAATAATAGAACATAATTGAAATCAATAATATAGACTATTTTATAGTTTTCAGCTGGCTTACTGGTTGTCTCTAAATGGCCGAGGACAGACAGCCAAGTGTAGTTTCCCATTATTCCTGCAAAAGATCATGCCGTGAGATATAATTCAAGGTGCTATATTGTGCTATATCACTATAGTTACCATTACTAGTAGTATTAATTGAAACTATGAGGTACAAACACAACACAATAGCACTATGATGAAACCAAGAAAAGTGAGTTTTTACTTTCTCTATATTTAGCCAAGTCTATCACATGACTAATGTTGAACGCATGTTGTGTTAGGTAGGATGCCATAATATAAACGACAGGTATGAATTAGGAGCCATAGTAAACCTCGGGTTCCTGTGCCTCCCTCTCTTCCCTTTGGTCCAGTTGGTCCAGGGGACCCGAGGGTTCCAAACCTCCCAGCATCCCCCCTCTCTCCTTTGGTCCCTAACGCCCCTGGGAACCCGGGCTGTCCCTGAGACAGAGTTATACCAATGTGGTGGACACATACAGTTAGTTATTCTGACTGTGCAAGTTCAATTAAAACTATTATTTTTGTTTTTGAAAGCATACAACTACATTGTCTGACATAAGGTGTACCTTCTCTCCCTGCCGTCCCTTAGGCCCCAGTCCTGGAAAGCTGGGATTCCCCTTCACTCCTTTGATACCAGCTGGTCCTGGTGTTCCTGGGCTACCGGGTTCTCCACGGTCACCTGTGACACCCTTTTCTCCCTTAGATCCTGGGCAACAAGGACATGTTCTGAGCATTGAGTCTCTTTTCATTGCAATACATTCTTTACGTAATTCAGATATCTTTTGGATAGTCTTACAATAATATACGCTTTACCTTAGTTTGGTTTCATCTTTAAATAATATTGGTTGCTGATCACAAATTGCTATTTCAGTCCCTTTCATGTGTTTACCTGGCAGCCCCATATCTCCTGTGGCACCTAAACTTCCAGGGTGACCAGGAGCTCCTTTCTGCCCATCTCTGCCTGCGCTCCCAGTAGGCCCTACACAGCATGGGAGTACCAACAACCATGGTTAGCACGGCTGGAGATGGGTCATGATATACATACACACTTGCACAACTGAATGGTGATATTATACTTGAAAGGTTTACCATTTACCTAACTATCAAACTTTGACAGGCAACATCTTAGATGTATACCCCGTTGACGTTTAGGTTAGAAGGACCTGTTGCCTGTTTTAATCATTACAGTTGTGTCATGGGATATGTCGCTAAAGTGAGCAGCACCTTGTGGACCAGGGTCACCAGGAGGCATGTTCCTGCCATTGGCTCCGGGGCTCCCTTGCATCCCCACATCCCCCCTGAGCCCTGTCAGACCCGCTGGACCTGCACAGGACAAAGGTTGAAGCAGGGAGGTTTAACATCGTCATCAAACATGAGGGTAGATTCATGTGGGTGACAGTCAGTGTAAAACTCAGGGCTTGTTCAAAACACATCACTGACCAGCTGTAGGCCTTTACTGTGCTTCCAAATGATTCATGGTCAACTCGCACCATTCCTGCGTCTATTGCAATGGGCCTCTAGCAAAGTAGTGGCGATATGAAAGTATAAGGTGTTTCTCTGCTTGAGTTGCTAACCTGGACGTCCTACGTCGCCTGGGTCCCCTCTCACCTCCACATCAGTCTGGACTCCTTTAGGACCTGGTGGTCCATTATCTCCATCGCGACCTCGGAGTCCAGTCAGACCTTTCCTCCCGTCAGAGCCCGTCAGGCCTGTGAAGGTGTGTTGTTAATATACACATACCTACTTTATAGTCCCGTCCTCTTTAGATAGAGTGCACATGACATGAGGGATCATTTGTGATTTCCTTGCATTTTGTGCTTGTATATACAAGTGTGTGTGTGTGTGTGTGTATGTGTGTGTGTGTATATGTGTGTGTGTCCTGCCTATAGGCCCTGGACGTCCAGGCATTCCAGGCTCTCCGTCTGATCCAGGTGTCCCACACTCTCCAGACGGCCCCATGTCTCCTCTGGCACCTGCCCAAGACAAGCATTTGAAACGACAACATGCCAACTAGTTCTGCATGTAACTGCCAACCAAACTCTGTGCTCTCCACAAAGACTCGTTTCAAAAATACAATTCCATTTCATTGAAGAAAGCAAGGAGCTGCTTTATAACCTGGTGCCCCTGGTGAACCATCTGTCCCTGGGAATCCCTTCAGCCCAACTGGGCCCATAAGTCCTGGTTGTCCATCAAACCCAGGAGATCCAAATGGGCCCACAGAACCAAGGGTGCCCTCGCCTGGCAGGCCAGAATCCCCCTGGGACCCCTTTGGACCCCTTGGCCCTAATGATAAATATAAACAGCAGGAAGTTGGTGGACATGACACATAACAATGGCAAAGTCCTTGGCATCTTTATTGAATTCATTTTCTTTCTTGTAGATGGTCAATAATACAGATATGACAGGGGAGGATTTGAATTGTCTTTTCCAGCCAATTTAAATTTCATACTTCAGTAGACAATGTTTCTTAAAAACAAGTAAGGTTTAGACATCAAATTTCAGGGGCTGCACAACAATGTTTGCCTATATGAAAAAATGAAGTCATCTAAAGACTCATCAATGAGCTGCAAAAGCATCAAATAATTTGACATTCAGAATGTATTTTTTCAAGATATTAAGATGCAGATACGCAGAAACAATTTTAAAAGACTGGTTGTGACTTGGGTGGACTAAGGCGAGCTGTACCTGTGAATCCGATGATTCCTCTGTTACCCAGGATGCCGGCAGGTCCTGGGATCCCTGGCTCACAGACCCCTATGAAACCAACTGGCCCCAGGCGGCCGTCATCACCTCTATTACCTGGTTAGCAGAGTAGCAGGTTTAAAATCCACAAAAAAAACGACTGTAAAAAAACGATAGAGATATCAAGCAACTCATTATGCAAATATTTGAATTCATGTATTTTTTACTGCCTGGGATGTTAAATGCATGTATATTGCAGCATAGCTTGTAGTCTATATTATTGTTTAAACAAAGAAATACAATACAGCGCAAACACTATTCAGAAATAGTACTGTCGAAACAATATGTGTCATATACTGTATTTGTGGGACTTGCTGACCTCTTTCCCCTGGTTGTCCCTCTCTTCCTGGGAAGCCTGGAGATCCATCTAGACCAGGCAGGCCTAAGTCCCCAGGAAGGCCCAGGTCCCCGTCTTCTCCTGGTGTTCCCTGCCTACCCAGCTGCCCTGGGGGTCCTGCTCCAAAATCTCCCTGGAATAATAAACACACAATATATGTAGACATGTTTTGTTAAAATAATACGTACCAACAACATTTTAACAAACACACGCACGCACGCACGCACGCCCACGCCCACACACACACACACACACACACACACATACATACACACACACACACACACACACACACACACACAGATTTTGACCTTCGGTCCTGGCATCCCTGGAGCTCCAGAAGGTCCTGGTCGTCCCATGCTCCCAAATCCAGGTGAACCTGTTACTCCCTTCACCCCTTTGTCACCTAGCACAGAGAATTCATACAGGACCAATGTTCTCTGATGTTCTACATGTACCAAAGCTATATTTCCAAGCTATGTATTTTTTTCTTCATATCCACAGCATATTTTTCACAGCTTTCTAGATATCAAAGTTTGTCTGTCGAGAAACAAAGAAGACATGAATGAACAAGAACCTTTGCCAATCAAAGCGTGGTATTGAAAACCCACCTTTCTGCCCAGTCTGTCCTGGGGGCCCCTGGACAAAGAGACCCCTCTCTCCCTTGTCCCCGAAACGTCCAGGGAAACCAGAGAATCCAGTGGTACCAGTATTACCTATGGTGACATTGATTAAATTAATCCATATCAACGTAATATGTAATTTCTATTCTAGTATTGTGGTATAAAAGCACTTGAACTTTAACTGAATGATGACTTTACCTGAATGGTGCTACGCTACTGTTCTTCTATAAAGAAGTGTACTCTAGTGGGAGTCATATCAGACATCTTAAGGATTTGGATAAGTAACTCTGACCTCGACATCATTGTTGTATCAGAATCTTGGCTAACTAGCCATGTCTCAGATTTAAAAGTTAATTTGAATCAATTAGATACAATTTAAATGTACTATATCTGTCAAGTTTTCCACCTCAGTCCCAGGTCAATTTGAATTTGTAGTGATCAATGTTAATCTAGGTCACGGGTTACCTCTTGTAGTTGTGGGTGTGTACGGTGAGCCTTCCTCTAAATCAACTGCTCTAACCAGTTTGTCAGAGTCACTTATATCTTTGATGTGTTCCGAAACTGTTATTATGGGGGACTTTAACTTGGATTGGATGTCCAAAGTGATGACTGATGACTTCAAACATTTGTGTAATGAGTTTAATCTTACGCAATAGATCACAGAACCCACACAGCCAAGTATGAGGAATCTTAAGTCTTCCCTGTTGGATCTGATTTTGACAAATAGACCACCAAAATACACAAATTCCTTTGCGTTGCCAATAGATTTTAGTGATCACTGTCCAGCTGGCTGTAGGCCGGTTCAGACCAATGATGTAACTGTATCAGTTCGTGTTACGTTTCACATAAATCTGGCGCCATATACTTCCTAACGTTCTAAAACTCCCCTTGGCGATTTGACAAGCAAAATCTTTTGCGGCGACCTGCAACGGCTTCAGCCGCCTTGCAACTACTAGTTTAGACCGCTGCAACTTTTGTCTGCGACGTTCTAAAACCGTTTCGTTGCATCACGAATCTTTGGTCTGAACTGGCCTTAAGAGGTGTTTTAAGAAATTTGTTGAGCAGGCATTTTTACGTGACTTGTATGACAGTGATCTGTCATCTAGAGCTCTATTTCCAGATGCTGAAATATGGTAATCAGCTCTGGTTACAGCTTTACATAAAGGGGGGGATGCAAGTGACTTAAATAATTAGAGACCTATCTCCAAACGCCCATGTCTAGCAAAGATGTTAGAACATCTTGCAAATGAACAGCTTCGTGCTTTCTTGTCCACTAATAATATTTTAAGCCCTTTTCAGTCGGGTTTCAGAGCTGGTCATTGAACTATTACAGCAGCTACTCTGCTGTAGTAAATGATATAGTTACTGCTCTTGATGATAAGAAACATTGTGCAGCTTTGTTTATTGATTTGTCAAAGACTTTTGATACAGTTAATCACAGATTACTTCCTCATAGATTAGCCTTGTTGGGATTTGATAATGCAGCCTTTACATGCTTTCAGGACAACCTCTCTGATAGAACACAGTGCATAGATGGTAAAGCTTTGAAATCAAAGGTTGTAGCCATAGAAAATGGTGTGCCCCAAGGTTCGCTTTTAGGTCCTACATTATTTACACTTTATACTAATGATATACTGTATGTGCCTCTGTAAAAGACTGTAAAGTACATTTCGATGCAGATGACATCATTCTTTTTCCTTGTGCTCTGTCCATGGAGCAGGCAATGTCAAACCTGACAAGGGCATTTAATGGTGTACAAAAATCGCTTAGAAATTTTAAATTTATCCTTAACGAATCAAAAACTCAATATATGCATATATGCTTTTCTCAGGAACCAAGAAGTTAGATTATAAGGCATACAACTTTTGCTCCCTTAATGGGGCCTAAACCAGAATTTATATATTCTGTCTTTATACAGGGCACTGCTGGAAAAGAGACCTGGTCTCAGTCGGTTACCCCTGTATAAATGAAATAATAAAATAATAATATTTTATATACATGATAGTTTTAGGGTTCACAGGGTTCACAGCGTTCCCTCGCTAACCTTGAGGCCCAGGGTTTCCAGCACGGCCTGGCTCTCCCTTCTGTCCTGGGTTCCCTGGGGATGTGATGATTTCACCTTGATCACCTTTCTCTCCTGCAGGTGAAACAGTGAAGTATTAGATAGAAGACCACTAAGGTGCTGGCAAACTCATATTACAGCCTTTAAAAGAAAGCAAAAGAAAATACAAGTTCTAACTACACATAGTATGATAAAATGTTATGGATGCATTTTATTGGTATCATATTTCATTCCACTACCTGGGTCACCAGGTCTCCCTCGCTGGCCCAGCACCCCGAAGCTCCCCGTAGAGCCTGGGGGACCGGGCGGCCCTACCCCGGGGGGGCCAGGAATCCCTGTCTGTCCTGAGAGGCCACGGGGCCCATCAAACCCAGAAGGGCCTCGATCACCTTTAGGCCCAGGGAGTCCCTAAGATATATTTGTTTACTAACAAGTTCCTGAAAGTGCACCTGTAGCAAACCCTTGTATTTCATTTAATGTCTTCAGGCTAGCAAATTTTCCAATAACACACAAATACCTTGAACTAGATTCAATTGTATTCTAATTGTTAGATTTTGCTTTGCACTGAGAAGGTAGGTGATACTCACTGGATTTCCCTTGAGCCCCGCTACACCTTTCCCTCCTGGGTATCCTGGATTGCCATCAACTCCATTTAATCCGTCTGCACCGGGTGATCCAGGTGAGCCCGGGACACCTTTGTCTCCAGTCTTGTCCATGTAGCCTTTTTCACCTTTGGGTCCAGGATCACCTGATACACCTGGTATGCCATAAGCACCCTGTTACCAAACACACACACAAACACACAACATAGCTTTTTGAAACCATACAAACACAGCATATGATACAAACAAACCCACACATCTACAAACATGCACACACATGTGCACAGATAAGCACACACACACACACATGCACCTGCATGTACACAACAGGCCAGGACATCACTGCATTGTAGGCAGTATAGACTGATGCTACTTGGGAACTAACCTGTACACCAGGTGGACCTACAAGACCTTGGACACCCCTAAATCCATTGGGTCCGGGCAGCCCTCTCTGACCTGGTCACACAAACAAAAACTTGTTAACACTCACAGCAATTTCCCACAAGCAAGGATTCATTTTCCCTTGTCTTTTTGTGGATAAATTATATCACTGACAAATGTGTGTTCTTTTAAGGAAATCCCTCAAACAGTACAGTACGTTTTTAAGGTGCTTTGTTGTGGAACTCCATAGCAATGCTTTGCTGTTACCACCCAGATGTGTTTGAGTACATATTTGTGTATATGAGTGTCCTAGGCTAATAAAACATAACACAATCTCTTTTAAAGCAACACAAGGACTAGGAGTGTGACACAATGGTTTCAAGAACTCATATATGGCTTTCAACAACACACATATTGAGGCTTGTCGTTCACATGTAAGGCAGGGAAAAGTGGTAAGCCACATGCCTCCTATCGTCCTGATCAGTTGTGATGTTTCAATAGCTTTTACCTGTCTCTCCTGGCCTGCCTGGGTTTCCAGGAGGACCCAAGGGTCCAGGGCGGTCAACAGTGCCGGCACAGAGAACACAGAGGTCCCCCTTGTCACCTAACAGAGACATGGAAGTTCAGGCTTCCACATTCATTCTACTTCCACTGTCTAGGACCACTTTTAACACAGATGGAGGGGCACTTACCGACTTCCCCTAAACGGCCTGTGTTCCCGGGGGCTCCCCTCATGCCTTTGCTGCCTTGGACTCCCGGATTGCCTGTCCTCCTTATTAGATCTGTGGATGGATGACATATCATAATTAGGGTCTCCCATCATTAGCCCTAGCATTTGATGTTTCTTCTGAAAAAGACCATTCGCAGATGAAAGAACAAAAATGTGAAAATGTGTCCATCTGGAAACACAGGTATAACACTTGTTCCAGTAAATGGAGGACTTGTATTGCATAGCACTTATTAGAATACATAGGAAAGCATTTGTTGAGTCAGGACTAGGTTGACCAGATACAATGTTAAGTACCAGGGGTTCCAGGGGCCCCTGGGTCACCCACGGGGCCTTCTTGTCCAGGGGGGCCGGGAGAGCCAGGGGGACCAAAGACATTAGGGGCGGGCTCGCCTTGCTGTCCTTTGGGACCAGAAAAACCAGGAGGGCCAGGATTCCCTTGTGGTCCGGGGATAGACAACCCTGAAATGAAATATTGTTTAATGTTATATATGTTGAGTGATGGAATGAGATGGAGAGTAATAGCAACATGTCTAGATTTTCTTGCTGATGGCAAAGGTGCGCCAGACAGCGTAATCCATTGATCCATTAATGACTCTTGGCTCATTGTTAGGCAAAAAGTAATAACAATGGTAAAACATCTACACATGAAAACGTTTTATTTATTTCGGTTGAACCCTCACTGCTTAATAAGACTAATAGTGGTATGTGGGTTAAAACTGGGATTGTGAAAGTATTATCTTCAAGTTCACGTCTATTTGCCACTTGTAATTTTGAAATAAACTGTAATGTAAGCCATAAATATAAAGCGAATAGGAAAATGTGGGTAGTGTAGTTTTAATCACTGCAAAACAGCTGAAACGCATGAGCATGCTTTTCCAGCCACAGACCAAAGTTTACCTGGCGGCCCCTGCATTCCAGGAAAACCAATCACACCTGGGAAACCACAGAGCGGTTGGTAAAACAAGTGTTAAGAAAATTGAAAATATATTGACAAATAAAAATTATAAAAAAGTAAATGAAAGTAAACAATATGAAGGTGTACTGACAGCGCATTTCGCTTGATTTCACCTGGGATTTTACATTTTAGAAAAGTATATGAAAGCTAGGTTAAGCTATTCCGAATAACATCCTAACTGTCGTAGACGTTTCTAACAGATGTAGAGCAATAATTTAGAGTAAAACCATAATTTTTTTACCTCTTTCTCCAGGATCACCAGGAAGCCCAACTTGGCCAGGCATCCCACGGTTACCTTTGATCAATTCAGGCAAGACCAGCAGCTGTGAAGTAGTGGTGTTCATTTAGAACTGTTGCAATGGCCTTTGAAATGAATACTAATGTTATGTGTCAAGGTAAAATAAGGCAAGTGTGGGTCAATACTCACATCACCGGGAGGACCTGTGGCTCCAAAATCTCCTTTTTCACCCTAACGAAACAAACAAAGCAGACAGACGGACACACACACATACACTACTTTCATATGTCTGTTACTAACTGCTCACCTCAAATATCCAAGAGCGTGCCCTTATTTCAGTGGATGATTGGCTTGACATTTCTGACTCACCTTTGTCCCCTCGATCCCCGGCGGTCCCTCGTAGCCTCTGTCTCCCGACTCACCCTGTAATGGACAGGAAAGCGGGAGTTCTCTGTCAGCTCAGGTGAATGGTTCAGGATTGGGTGACTTACGTTATACTGTAGAGATTTTACCGGAAAGCCTAACTCCCCAGGGTTTCCATCCTTTCCAGGCTTACCCTAAAAAAACAAACTACAGTGAGGATTGAGTTGTGATTGCCACGCTCATTGAGTTCTTCAATGATGAAGATTGGTATAAAATGTACCCAAAAGCAGTAATTAAGATAAGACTTTTTTTTACCAAGGACCCAGCTTCTCCTGGCTCTCCTTTATCTCCTATGTATCCACGACGTCCAGCGAAACCCTTGAAGACACCAAAATAGGTCAGATAATGGGAAAATAGACAGATATTCTACAAAAGATGATGTTTTGACAGAAACTTCCCAGAGCTCTTCAAGGGTGACAGAGCTTATACTCACAGGCTGGCCAACACAGCCCTTCTGTCCTACATCACCTGGATCCCCCTGCAAAGGTTCTCACATCAGCACAACTGGATTCCTCTGCATGCGTATGTACAACAGTTATTTAATAAAACTATATAAATGTAGGAAATGACAGAAAACAGAAAAAAAACAGAGATGGATGAATGTATGGACAGAAAGGCCAATGAATGGAGGGAGGGATAGACAGACAGACAGACAGACAGACAGACAGACAGACAGACAGACAGACAGACAGACAGACAGATAGATAGATGGATAGAAAAAAGGACAGAGAAAAGGAGTGACAATTGCTTATATGTGTGGTCAGACTGCAGCTTACCTTTAATTCCTTGGTGCCCTCTGCATACAGCTTTATACCTTTCTGTCCAGGTATTCCAGGGGGACCTCGCTCACCCTGACACAAACAGATTGGTGATAAATAATGCTTCCCATTATAATACATGAAGCCACAGCCATCCATTTCCAAAACACAGCATATTTCTTGCACTGCCAATAGTAAGGAGGCAGGGGAGGTACTGTAGTAGACCTGCTTACCTTCTGCCCTCTTGGGCCCGGGATGACAGGACTTGGACCCTCTTGACCCTGCAGATCATGACAACGAAATGAGAAACAGAGGATGCACAAATCTAGACCAGGCAAGCTGAGATGTCCAGACTCTGGTCAACGCCATGAACAACAGTTGATTGTGTATGAACCTACAGCTTGGCAATATTAAGTCAATCAAGACTTTGAACCAATTCTGGCATATTACAACCACACCTAAACCATGGTATCTATAATGCCATAAACAGCATATCATATAAAAGTATCATGGATCGAATTTAAACAGTCTGACCTACAATGAACTAACTACCAAATTGTAGATTTTTTAACACAACTCTTACTTTTTCTCCTGGCAACCCTGGCAATCCTGGTGTTCCCTAAAGTAGATTATTTAATATTTATGGTTACAATAAAAACACCAAAAGAAGGTAATGACATAATGCACAACCATCAGACAAACTTGATTCAGTGTTTACAAACCGGAATTCCTCTTGGTCCTTCAAGTCCTGGAAGACCAGGCAGTCCAGAAAACCCCTTGTTTCCCTGTAAAAAGCGGCCATTGAGAACACAGCAGAATGGTCCACAGACAAGTGAATTCAATAGAATTCAACAGGATGTCCACATTTGTTTTCTAGTTAAAATGTAAGTCAAAACATCGTTGGACAATAGCAGCCCAATGATTGAAGCAATATCTTTGTATTAATATCACAACCTAATGACATTTGATTTCTAATCTGATTTCTAATGCGATTATCTGTAGATCATAAAACCTCTTCTGTGGAAAACTCACACAATCTAAGTATTCAATATATTCAGAGTCAATCTATTAGTAGCTACATTAGGAGCCCTACAGGTTAAAAAACACTATATATGAAAATATGCAAAACAATATGAAAATATGTCTGCAACAAAGCTTTGTAATAACTTTCATGCTATCATTGTGCGTCTTGACACAATTTTGGAACAGCAGGATTAGAGGAAAGTTGACCTTTTCACCAGGTATCCCAGGCGGGCCCCGTTCTCCTTTCAAATCAGTAAGCAATGGGAAATAGAAAGTATCCCCCTGAAGGACACATACACAAAACCACACTAATTAAGAATGTAATTACAGAGATACTAAATGTTTTCGGGGGCTCATACAAAATACAGTTAAGAAAACACATTTACCTTAGGTCCTGTTGCTCCTGGAATACCCTAAAAAGAAAAGAATCAATGGTTATCATAAGGGATTCAAAGTGTATGGTGTGTTTGTGTGTCTTAAGACTAAAGAGGCTGGGTGCTAGGATATACATGGCAAAATGGACTGCAAAATCAACAATATAAATAGTAGAACTATGACAAAAAATATACAAAATATACAATATACAAAAACAATCATTTACAGGTAATCCGACAGCTCCATTGATGCCCGGAAATCCTGGAAATCCAATGTCACCCTGAAAAACACATTGATGCCATTTCTCAAAACTGATTGTGAACTGGTAGTCATGCTGGAGATATGAATAATGGTAAAATCAATCTGTAATTCAATGAATAAGAAAGTAAAGTAAAATGCCATAAACTTTAAAAACACATTATACAATGCTAAGCTGCAACTACAGTACAAGTGCACCCACCTTTGTCCCATTACATCCTGAGATTCCAGGTGGCCCCATAGGTCCTTCATTTCCTGGGAAACCCTGATGAAAGGAATGACAGGGTTTATGTATTCACTATTCACATGATCTCTTTAGCTAATATAAAACTCATCTTACCGGCATTCCTGGGGATCCAGAAAATCCTGGTTTACCAGGAGGGCCCTGTTAGACAGACAAGGAAATATTGCATCATAGAACATGGTAACAAACTGAAATGATTATGATAAATATCTATTAATGTGTAGGCAAAGATGAATATCATTTTTGAATATATAATCCTACCCGTGAACCTTTGGCTCCTGGTATCCCTGCAAAGCCCAGATCTCCCTGCAGACCAAAGGACAAACACAGAAGACATCATGTATCTATTGTCCTAACACAGTCGCTCTCTCAGGTGCACACTCAGGTGCACACTCACTCACTCACTCACTCACTCACTCACTCACTCACTCATTTAGTTAGTTCATATTCTATACAGGGGAAATGGATGCATTGAGTGTCTCACCTTAGGGCCAACTGGCCCAGAATGACCTTCAAACCCTGGGAACCCCATTGCTCCAGGAAGCCCTTGAATGCCTGGATACCCAGACTCCCCCTGGGAGGGAAAAAAGAGTGGGAGGAAGATGGAAGGGTAATGAATATTAGAGATTTCTGCACATTTCTAATTGGACTCCAAACAGCTATTCCAGCAGCAACTACACATTGTACCACTAGAGAACAGTGTGGCCTAATGTTGAGAACACGTGCAGTGTGTTGAGAAGACCCTGCTGGTAGTACTCAGCATCCACACCACTGTCTTTTTACAACTGATGGGACGCACTTAATATATGTGAACCCTTTGTAACAATGCAGACACCACCATTACACCACTGTAAAACATAATGAATTATGACAAAATTCAAATGCAGCACATATTTTGTCTACCATAGATTATGTTTTTTTAAATAAAAAAGTTATAGCAAAGCAGAGTGTGCTATTATATACCTATAAAAGGCTTTGCTGATAAGGTTTATGTTGTTCAGTGTTGTAAAAGTAATTACTTTTCAATGTGGAAAATGAAAAGGCAAATATCAAAAACATCTGTGGTGTATGCGAATTCTACAATAGGTGGAAATCTTTAGTCTATAGGTTTGAAATAAAACAACTTTCTTTATTCAGGAGAGATTAACAGGCGATTCTTACACATTCCGAGATTCAGGAGAGGGAAAAAATTATTTTGTTCTGCAAATATTTCGGAGGTCCTTGACTCAATCCAAGAAGCCAACAGCCATGAGTGTCTTTCAATAGCCCTCCTACTGACATTTAGCAAAGCGTACAGGTGTGTGACAGTCAGATAAGGACACAATGCCTTTGAGTGCTAGTGACGCAGCACAAAATAACATTCATCCTCAGATACCTGTGCACATCTGAGGCCATTTAAAGCCTTTGGTGGCTCAGTAGGTCCCAGCATCCTAGCAACCATATCAAACAACAGTGAAGTACTGCACTTAGTATAATGGGAATGGACACCCACCTCATAGCTTATTGGGGTTCTCAGTCTTTCCACAAGAGGTTAAATCAAGATAGATTGACAAGACAGCTAAGTGGTAGAGTTCACCTTCTTTGATTGTCCCAGCTGATCTGGTGTAGAGAGGTTTGTCAATCATCACGGCCAAATATCCCAAATGTGGTCACATAGGTAAATGTGTGGTTGTAGAGATGCTTGACTAGAGCTTTTATTGTATTTAATGTATTTGGTACCAGCCTCATTAGTTTATTTAATATAATGACTAGATTTAACCAAAACAAAGCCTCCTTATTATCAAATATTATAAAAAATGCTTTCTTAAAGAATCAAACCAGTGACTGACAATTAAAAAAATATATTGAATTAACAATTTAAGGAAACCATTGGAATTTTTTACTGCCCTGCATCCCCTATCACAACAGCTATGGGCAAATATGAAGAGAAAAAAATAAGCATCAGCAAAAGTAGAGTGGCGGTATAGTGGGTAAAGTCATTAGCTGACCAGCAGAGGGCTGCTTGACAGCACAGCTAAAGGGACTCTTTGACCAGGATGAGGCAATCACACTTACAAAAGTGAGGTCATAAGAATTAGCCGAGTAAAGCTCCTTTAGGTCAGCGATGTTGTGGTGACAACGTGGCCGACGTGTGTGTTGGTGTGTACACAAAGGTATTATCAAATCTAGAGACAGATGTTGTAACACATGACTGAGTCACCATGGTGACAGCAATGCTGTTTGAGATCACTGAGTGATAGGGTCTAAGTCACTCTCAAGTATTCACATAACGCTGTGCTGTCTATGCCCTCACATCAGTTGATTGTAGTCAGTATCATTTTCTGGCTGTGGTGTCTACAGGGTACTCACCTTGTTGCCTTTCACTCCATCACAGTGGCACCTTGACTTGCCGCTGCAGCTGCATCCCTAGGAATGAGAGGGTAGAAAACAGCATAGAGACAAATGGGTCAGCTCGGATTGATAGAACCTGCCATGGATGGGCAAGAGTTGTGGAATAGGAATTAGATTGAATTGAACCCATGGAAATGTACTTTATAGGTGCAACAAGGTCACACACCTTAAATAAAAGGTCACATATGTTTTATAAGGTTAAAGTCCTGTTCAGTTTCCCCTTACATAAATGGTAACTAAAGTTAATGAGGCTTAGCATTACAATAGCATTGGGTTAGAATCTCTTCTAAGAAAAAAACAGCTTCACCTGGAAGGCCCTGTGGGTGTAACATGTGACCCAGAGCAGTTCTAACCCCTTATATCAGGGACATTCCTCAAGCAGGTCAGACACAACAAGAATGCCAGTCATATTAAATCAAGTTTAGGGTCCTCTGCTGTTCTGATTTGGCTTTGTTTCTCAACGTAAAGGAATCTCCGCCTGTTTACCAACTGTTGCTTGTTCCTAATGAATTCAATTGTCTGTGCCTGGACGGGAGACACAATAATCTGGGAGATGCTGGAAGAAAGACATTCTGTCGACAGGGGTTGTTTGGGTTTGGAAAGGCATTCACCACTGATGGCGCGAGTGGGAGACAGAGACACTGAGACTGGGCCACTCTGTACAGACTCCTATCTACACACACATCCATCCCCACACTTGGCTCTGTAAGATACACAAAGGTATGATAACCACATGCATATTATGGTCACATAGAAGACAAAAATTGCAATCTAGCGATAAGAGTTTTGGGATGTCAGACTGACAGTAATCTCCTGGCAGTGCAAAGGGTTGACGTGTTTTGTGGTATTTTGCACACTTAGCAATCCCTGAATGAGAACCTTTTTGCCATTTAATGTGTCTGTGCATATGCGTTTACGTACATGTGTGTGTGTCTATGTATGTGAGGCTTTATCATCTTGGCAGGATCTCAGGTCTGTGTGAAGGCCATGGCTCCACAGGCCCATAGCCCAGCTAAGATTCCTAGATAAAAGCGCATCAGATACAGGCGTACTTTGCACACACCTGGACCTTACAAAATAAAAACGTAGGCGGGTTTGGGGTAATGAGAGAGAAGAGGGCAAAGTGAGGTGACCAAAACAGAAGAGCTGCGTTTAGGGGAGGAGGGTGGGGCTGTGCAGAGGTGTAAATACACTTTATTATTGGTAACTGCTAAAACATAAAAAGGAATACGGTATAGGTGGATGTGAAACCTTGAAAGTCTGACTGAGCACCAGACTCAGAACAGGTATCTACAGCAGGTGAGACTCTCCAGACACATCTACTCTCCAGAAATATCTAGACTCTCCATGTGTATCTAGACTCTCCATACACATCTAGACTCTCCAGACATATCTAGACTCTCCATGTGTATCTAGACTCTCCATACATATCTAGACTCTCCATGTGTATCTAGACTCTCCATACATATCTAGACTCTCCAGACATATCTAGACTCTCCATGTGTATCTAGACTCTCCATACATATCTAGTCTCTCCAGAGGTATCTAGGCTATCTCGAGCAGACCACCTTGACACAGCTTGGGATAGGAAGTTAACCAAACTCATAGGACGGCGCTCATTTGTTGTTCATTGTTTCCATCAATGATATTCATCTAGCGTGGCATTTTAGGACGAGGAAAGGATTTTGACAGTCGAGGGAAAGTTGGCAAAACAAATAGATACATTTATTGATGAATAAGAATAGAATTCGACAGACAGAATTCATCTGAAATGTAATACTGCCTTTAGTTCACATATTTGCCAAGTTTACTCAAGAGGTTATAAAGCCATGGATGGTCAGCCAGGTTGGTTCATCAATACTTCCCCAAAAAAAACTTTGAACCTTGTAAAGCAATAAGGAAGACATATTTTTGATGGCAAAATAGCATACTGGTTTACGTTATCTCACACAGACAAAGCCACGGGGTAAGACAAATTTGTTGAGGAAATATTTATAGAAATAGAGGTTGTCAAGTTTGAAACTTATGATTCATAAGGCCACAACTGCGTAAGATAAATCAACTCTCCTGAACGTTTATTTCAGTTGGGGAATCACCCAGGGCTAACACAACCACACACCCACACACCCACACACACACACACACACACACACACACACACACACATATAAACTGTACATGAGCTGGCTTAGCAGCGCTGCACGAGTGTGTAGCAAAAGGGGTCTATCACCCTCTTGCAGATCTAGAAGATTAGGTTCTGTATTCTTCAAGAATACTGGAGAACGAATTTGACAGCCTTGGCTGAACTTCAAAGCTACAGAACCATTAAGAATTCCAAAACAACTAGAACAAATGTTCTGTCAGTGTTCTAAGATGGGCAGCCTGCATGCAGGTGACTGCTGGTCATGCCAGCTCCATCCATCACCTGCACTCTCTCACTCACACACAAGTAGCTATCAACTTTGACTAATATTGTACATGACAGTGCAAATGAAATCCATTGTTGACAAATGTTTCTTTCAACTTTGCAATCAAAATGTGTTGATAACATGGCTTGCCAGCACATTTTCTAGACTTCTATACTTTCACACAGTCATCGCATTTCTCTCTCTGCCTCAATTCCCACACACCGTACCTAAAGAAAGTACCTATACTTTATACCTAAAGTACATACCGAGGAACAGTTTGGCAAATCTCTCACATCCACACCCCTCCCCTCATTTGTAAGATCAGTCTCATATCTGTGCTTAGATTGGGAAGCACCATAACATTTACAGCAAGCCCACATGCTTAAACCAGGCCAGAGATGACTCAAGTTTTCACTTGACAATATTGAACAACAGTCTCGTCCTTCCCAACATGGTCCATGTCGGAGTGCTGCCTCCCATTCCCTGAGGTTGAGACAGACCTGCTGTCTCTTGGGGGTTCTTTCCCTGTGTGGGAGATAGTCATTGTCATGGTACATCCCACACTGGTACAGTTCACATATTCCTATGAGTTCATAAAAACAAGAGAACGTAATAGTGATGAGTCAGGAGAGCTGTTAACACACACACATCCACTTGCACTCCCTTGGAGTTCCGAAAAAGCAATATTATTACTCTCATACTGCCACCCGGAACATGCCTCATTTAGACTGATTTGTGATTGCCTGTGTAAGTATCAAATGTTGAAGTTGCTGCCGTTTGATTAGATTACGCTATTTGTGCCACGACATGTCATGATTTGGTCATGGGAAACAGTTCACATAATAAGTCATGAAACGTTAAAACTGGTCAGCTGGCTGGTGCTGGTATTATGGAAATGAGTGTTCCCACCTTCACAGCGTGGATGCTCTTTCAAGCTCAGAAGGGAGCTTAAAATGTATGTTGATCCTACTATGCCAAACTAAAGCGTTCTTATATTACTGATAATCATAGGTTTTATGAGAATGAAAGGTTTTTCACTTTTTGAAGGTTTTCATTAGCATTATCATAGGTTTGAGAAATATGTTAAGAAAGCAGACGGGAAGGAGGTGGTCTATCTGTCAAAACTCCCACATGAGTTCCTGTGTACTCCAGCCGAGTTCCAGGGGGTTTAAGCCAATCCAACCTAATCCTTAGGGGACTAAGCGGGCAAGGGTTGGTGGCAAAAGAGGCGGGTTGTAGGCGAGGTAGTGTCATGTGCAAGTATGACTGTGGTGCCGGGAACAGCTCTGTACCCCCTGACTCCCCGCTTGCCTGACACTGACTTCCTGGCGCTCAGGCCCTGCCTGTGTACTCTCATTCCCCCTCCGGATGAAACCATGTGGAAGACAAACGGCGGGGGGAACTGTGCTGCCCACTTAAAGCCCCCTGGGGCCGATAGGGAGAGCTTTGGGGCTTTAGCTGAATAGGGGTGACTCTGAAACAACAGTGGGGGCTGACAATGGGCTGAAAAGGGAGCCTAAAACATCAGGGTCAGGTCCGGGTTGTGGGACTAGCAGGTCTGTTGCATGTCGCACACCTCGCATTTGGTCAGATCACTGGTCAGATCACTATTTGAAATCCAGTTCAACTATTATGTGATAGGTCTTTCCTCATGAAACAAAAGCAAATGACCCACACACCAAAAGGTACAAAGTATGCCTACTGGGTTAAAGTTCAAACATTGTGGAAAATGCATGACTGCTAAAGTTTAACTATTGTAAACTTAAAAGTAAAGAATTGACAGGGCAGGTTAAGCTTAGGGTTTTGCCAAGAACACACCCTCTTGGTTTATCCATATCAACAAGGATACATACACACTGAACAATGTGTCTGCCCTAACCTTCTGGTAACGTTATAACTATTTCTATCTCACAATTACTGCCGGAGGCACATCGTTTTTTAGAGTCTTACTGAATGTTATTTATTTTTCACATTCCACAAGTGTTTTCCATATTTCATGCATTTCTGCAGACGCAAGAATACTCTTCAGGAAGCCACATGTTCTGACCAAAAAATTATAATTCCGCCTCCTTTAAAGAGCAGTCGTGAATTGTTGTTTTGCCAGACTAACTTAGAACGTGCATGAAATGGTTTTAGGAGGGTTGTCGCCCAAACAAACATCTGCTCTTTTGTTGTGTGAGGATATCAATTATATTCATAAACCTCTGTTTTTTTAAAGAATCATTAATAATGGCAGTAGCTATTGAGTTTATGGTCCAGGTAAAGTGGGTGATATTGGTACCATGCAGAATTCACCCATGGGGTTGAGTACATAGGTATACAGATAATGCACCGTGCAAGAATTAGTAGTGACAAGATTGAGCCTGTGCTCAAGAGATGTCGGCTCCTGATAACAGCTCTGTAAAACAAATACAGACGATGGGCAGCGGAGCGCAAACTCACCACACTTTGATACTGCAAACACAAGACTACCATCAATACAGCAGCTCATCCCATAGCCACCAGACACTCACACATGGTCCATTTGAGTTACTATTTTGACTGCTATAGTTTACCTAATGCTTAGTGATAAAATAAAACAACCCCTGCAGGTAAACTTTGGAATGAAATATCTCAGACATTTGTTATAATAGTTTAGCGCATATGGTGTGGATTGCAGATTTCCTTGAACAATTTTGTGTAAGTAAACGTTTTGTGCCTCGTAATTTTAAAGCAGTTTAAATTAAGTTTAATACAGTGTTGTCAGAGAATAAGACTAACATCAATGTGTTGCAATGTAAACTTGTTGCAATACTCAATAGCAACCTGCCACAAATGTGAACCTTCTACATGGACACTTTTAAAAAACTTCTTAAAACATATATGTTCTGTCAGGCTTTTAGCTCCACCTAACCTCCTTTTATTGTTGTTGCCTACTGATTTTAATATGCATTGGAAAGTGTCCTTGGGTTTTAGAAAGGCACTCTTAAATTAAAGTTATTATTATTATTATTATGGAGCACATTTAAATCCTAAGGGGATGAGCATAAGTATAAGATATTACAATTAAACTGTTAAGGGAATTTGTGGGCAGTTAATTTGATCACTCTTTTGGTCATAGGGCCAAGCACATGATCTAGAAAATACCTGTTTCCACTTTCCAATTGCAAACAAAAGGAAGAATGGTGTTGATGATAAAAGTTACAAACCAAATAGAGGGCTATTATGTGTTTTTCTTGACCAGCGAATGCTGCATCCAGCATGTCTGAATGAAACTTTGGCCTTGGCTCAATTGTCTTAGACAGCACATTTTCCACATGGGTGGTTATTGCCATGGCACCAATGCAAGATGGTCACTAACATTAGCAGCCAAATGGGGGAGGGGGGGGGGAGGGGGGGGAGTATGTTTTGATAGATTTATATGTCAACATTTTCCATTTATTAATATATTCAGCATTAATATGTCTCATCACCATCGCAGCCTTTTTTGGTCTTTTGGCAGAATATCGGGCTTCTGTGGTGAGACAAACATTAGCTTTTGCTGCAAGTCATATTGATGACAAATCATGTTTAAGCTATAGTTGTATTTGAAAATGGGTTTGGAGAGGTGGGCTTACAGGGCCTATTGGAAACCTGAGAAAACTATCGTAATGGCTGAATCAAAAAATGAAGGCAGTTATGAATGATCCTGTTCTTATCTTTATCCATTATTTTTCTTCAGGTATGGTCTTACGTGGTCTTACGTTAAGATGTTGCGAACTGTACAATGGAACCCTGCGCTATGGCCTAACAGCTGGCTAACTTTGGCTACTATTTGGCGGAGGGACATATAGCACCTCCAACCCAAACACAGTCAACCCTCCACCCCAGAAGTTGTAACTGCCTGTTTGAATTGAAAAACTAAAAAACAATTAGTCCACTGATTCGTTTGGTAAAGTTGAATTCAGTGGTGCTATCTATAAAGAAAACATACTCAAGACTTCAGGTGAGCTTAGATGATAAAGACTTAACACGCCCACTCAGGCTTCTATTCAGCTTTACTTTCACTTAAGTGTAGTGAAATAAAATGGTAAGGGCTGCTGAAATGAGATTATGTCAAGGATTCTTATAAAAATATCTGTTCTGACTCTTTTGGGCCTGTATATAAAATGGCTATTTTACATCCTCTCTTACACTGCAGGTCTTGGAGCTCTTGTGATATCAATCACAGACATTCCTTTGTAATATAATTATAAAACATTGAAAACTGAGAATATTGTTCCAACCTTTTCTGCCCAAGACTGCCATAGAGACCTTGTGATCAGGAGAAGTCAAAGCGCTGAAAGATATAAATGGGTCTGGAATGGGTTGATGCTCCTGTATTGCTGTCATTTATTAAGAGTAAGTTACAGTTCATGTGTTAAATAGGATGAAGATTGCTTTAAACGAAAGACTGGTTTGAAAATTGCATGTTCGAAAGTGTCGGAAAATAATAGCAACTTAAAATAAAAGTGACAGAGGTCTAAAAGCCTGTATTCTCGTAAAGGCATGATAGTTGACCGAATGTTGCTCACGGATATATCAATAATTGCACTAGGCTTATACCATTGATGCAAACTACACCTTGGCTTACATGTGGAAGCAATGGGTATACATATGGGCTGCAAGTGATGTCACAATACTCAATAACACATTTAGGTAAAACAAATAAGTTATATTGCTGCAGTGTTGTTTGCATCAAAAGCTGAAAGTACTGATCAGAAATGACACATGGACTCCATTTCAAACTAAATAGTGAATTGCTTAGTCTAACATATTTACCTACAATGACTATTATAATGGAGTAATTTCACAAACAAAATACAAAATAAAAATGTCCAATTAGGCTGTTTCTCCAAGCATCATGAAACCCCAAGAAATCGCATATCAATGGAACTTGAGTTCTCACTGTCTAGTCACTGTCACTTCATTAAAATAAAGTACTCACATCATCAGTTTTTCCAGGTGTGATGCCGTTTAGGAATATACCCACTAGAAGCACACTCCGGAGGAGTGCAGGGAAGGAGAGAGAGACCATTTCATTGCTGTTTCGGGCAAACTTGGTGTAAATTCCTCATATGCAAAATGGAACAGGACACCTAAACACAATCAATGAATTATGTCTTAGGTAAGGATAGCAAATTGTCAGTACAGGCTACATGATGGAATCTCTTGACTGTTCTATCAGTGAATCCAGAGCTTGCGTTTCCCTCAGAAAAGCTCCCATTCACACCTGGGACAGGTAGCATGAGCCTTTCAACGCAACTCAGCAAATAAGTAAAACATATAGTTCTCATGCTTTAGAAAAACTATATCTAAACAAATTGCTAATATATAAGCAATAAATATATATAAAATTACTTTTCTATATAGGCAGTATTTATATAGACATCATATAATTTCAAGGAAAAATATGGGATTACGGCGAAGGTTTTTAAGGTATGTATTGATATAAGAAACACTGCTCTTTGTTTTTATCTTTACCTTACAACTTGTAGAGATGCAGATGGGCTCGTTGTTTTCCACTCGCTGAATAGCTTAGCAGGTTGGTAAACCATATGACTCGCTAACGCTAACACTTCGTTTACACTCTCTATGTTTTGAAAGAGAAAGGGAACTCGCGAGATCCAAGCTGGCCAAGTGTCTTGCATTTTTTGGCACGTTGGTTTATGCTATTTAATTTTTCTGCAATGGTATAAAGCAGTAGGTAGCAGCTCATACCCGTAGGTTCGTCTTATCTGATAATTTTGTACTAAGTTTGTGATGGTGATTGGAATAAAGGAGCAAGTGGATTTTACTCACTAGCCTAGGAGGATATGCAGTAGGACTTTGATTTGAACTTCCATCAGGTGTGTGGAACAGTGGATGAAGTTAAGGTAAGAGTTTTTTTATCTCTAATTTTCATTTTGCCTGAACCCGTCTTGTACTGCGCTTGACTAAGAGACAGTCTGTCATTCACTCACTGTCATTTGCGCCTTTTTATTGTATGCAGTTGGCCTAATTATAGTACTAATTAAAGTACTAATTATAGTAGCTACTCCTGATGCAATTTAAGTCATTAGACTCTCATTGATAAGTCTGGTCTTGGTCGCATTCATTGGCATGTAGAGCTAGACCTATTTTTGGCCAAGGGTCTAATCCCTGAATGGATTATTAGTCATACTTGTCTACTTGTTTATTTGATAGTAAGATAATTTAATTGTTTTAAAAGTTTTAAAGTTTACTAAAATAATTTGCACAATAAGTGGAAGTGTATGCTTTAACGCAACCTATGTGTCATGCAATTTGTAACATTTTGTGTTTGTGTTTTGTGTATACACAATGTGTCAAAATATTGGCCAATCCTGAAAATCAAAAACGCACTAATGCTGCGCTTAGGAGACACCAGACTTGTTGTTCTCCTAGGAGCATAATGTTAGCAAAGTTTGGAAAATGGGTAATTTGCTAAAGTGTTTGATGACTACTCGGTATTAAAAATATACCTGATTGTTGGGTATGTCAAGTACTGCAAATGAAGTAAAGTGCGTCCTCTTAGCCTAGCTGATGGTAATAGAATGGCATAATTAAATGGCCCTGCCCATTTCACTCAGGCTATTGTATTGGTCACTGGTAAAACATATGTGCCATTTCAATGAAAGGAGGAAATTGATGACCTTATTGGATTTTACGTTGGACATGTAACACAAATACGAAAGTTAAATTGATATTTAGTGTACATGCAATAACTTACACTTAGCACATACTCTTGGACCCATGCTACTGCTACTATTACGACTTCTACTAGTACTACTAATATTACAAATTATAATAATTATGTTAATAATTATACTAATAGTGGCAAACATTGGTAATATACCTCTTGTAATGAATTTGTTATCATAAAAAAACATGTTTGGTGTCTTGTCACTAGTTCCCCAAAATCTTGTATGGCTTATAATGCGAAATTGTTGGCCTAAATATTTTCTGCAGATTTTATGCATGTCTGAGTGTGCTTCATTAGGTAAACGAAAATGCAAATTTAAAGTAGCATATTAGAGGTACATAATTAATTGCACATTGTAATTTTTACAGAATAATTTGACATCCCCTTAAATTTCCACGGGAGTAATATGAAATATATTGCTCAGTCATACAAACTGTAGAATGCGGTGCCTGCCCAGTAGAGAAGCTAAGGAGGGGTCAGGAGCTATTATGGCACTATCTGTCTGTCTATCTATCTATCTGTCTATCTGTCTGTCTGTCTGTCTGTGGATCGATCGATATGAATATATATCTTCTGCATTTCCTCCATAGTACTTGCTTGACAGTAACCCCCTTCAGTGGCCACCTGGCTGCTTCCCTGATTTGACCTGCGCTACTACATCACTGCTTTCTATGAATTTTAAGACAGGGGCAATACTTTGGAATAAACTTATTTTCTCTTAATTTGCATAACTATTATCGAAGTTATAATTTAACATATGTGGTTTCAGTTACCTATTATGTGTTGCTTACTGTCCAGTGTTACCTTTGAATGTTTGAATGTCTACATATTAATACATCACTAGCAAAGCAGGTTGTCTAGTCCTTTAAGCTACATTGTCACAACGCAGGTCATTGCCGTTGATTGTTTGTTTAATAGTAGCCTTGTGTTTATTTAAGGTGCGCAATTGAAAAACAATTGTTCTTATTAAACACAATCACCTAATAACAGCAATATTAGTTCTCTGTTTGTGTAAGTAAAGGAGATTGGTCTGTTTTTCCTATGATTTGTGACACTCATGCTATGAAAGACTGTCGCTTCCTCCCTGAAAGCAATACGTTCAAACCATTGAAACCCAGGGTACTGTGCTTGTTAGCACCAAAGTCCACCAGAAAAGGTTACAGCCATAATATAAGTCAAATGCTAATGGAATGATACACTGGGCCTTGGGAAGAAGAGGTATTTATTGATCACAATGAATCATTTAGGAATTAGGCTTTTTGATCAGTAATTGCACAGGGTAGATACAACATGAATTATTACTTCAATATAAAAGCCTATAACTGACAAATAAATCTGAAAAACCAGAGCCAATCCTGTTCCTGACTGACCAGGAAGATGACGGGCAAGGAACAGTAGCATATTGACATTATCTGGTAACGGAAACAGGTCACTGGGATCACAATTTTGTCAGCCGTACTATACATTTGCTTAGAAGAAGTACTGCACAATTTTTGCACATGCTCTTTCTTGGCAACTTGGCCATTATAGGGAACCTTTTTTGATTGTCACACCACCACATCAGAGGATCCATGGAACTGTCTTTCATTCTTTTTCTTTGTGGCCTAAGGGCTGCTTTGGATCTAAACACCTTAGAAACGTGGGTGCTAAAGGCACTGATCTTATCTGATTTGTGATCTATTCTGATATTTACGCTCTCTATGTTTTGAAAGAGAAAGGGAACTCGCGAGATCCAAGCTGGCCAAGTGTCTTGCATTTTTTGGTACGTTGGTTTATGCTATTTAATTTTGGAGTTTTTGCTATTTAGTATGGAGTCACTCAAGGTTTAATTCTAGGCCATGCTCTGTTCTTTAGCTGTATTCTTATTCTTGGTCATACCATCCATAAACAAACATTTTCCTTTATGTATTTGAACATCAAGGCCCTGAGAATTTGGTTTTTAGGTCAGTAAAGCTTTTTGTTTATGTTTTAAGCCATTTTATTTTGTGATTTTACAGTAGTTTACTGGTTTATATATATTTTTTACCTATGATTTCAAATATTTGTGTACTGTTTTTTACATTTATGTATCAATTGTTTTACCGTTGTTAAAACAGCTATAGGCAATTTTAATATTAACGGATTATCAATACATCTCTTCTCATAGCGCATTGTAATTTCTATGGGAGAATGAAAACAAATCAGTTCAGATCAGTCCTCTTGAAGTCTCAATATTTAACACAAATTTTGTCTGCTACCGGGCACGACCTCTTGCGAAACTGTGACGAATTGCTTCATGGCAAAGACAGTATGTCACTAAATCAGGAAGAGATGCCCATACTTGGAGTAAAGTTGTTATTCCTGCTAGCAAGATGCAGTGACCACAAGCATTCTGCATGTCTTCTTTGCACCGAAGAAGTATACTTTTCTACTATTTTACTAGTACTGCTTAGTATACTATAATTAAACTAAGTCAACGGCGGGGGTCACCAAAATCATCTTCCTTCAGATAAACTGTCTCTAGAAACTTTAAAGCACTATGTAACATTGTTAAGTGAAGTGCCACACGTATAAAGGTTTCTATTTTTTCTCCTCCTCCTTCTTCTTCTTAAATAATAATAATAATAATAATAATAATAATAATAATAATAATAATAATAATAATAATAATAATAATAATAATAATAATAGGGCAGCACGGTGGCTCAGTGGGTAGCACTGTTGCCTCACAGCAAGAAGGTCCTGGATTCAATCCCCACCTGGCCCAAGGGCCTTTCTGTGTGGAGTTTGTGTGTTCTCCCCGTGTTTGAGTGGGTTTCCTCCGGGTACTCCGGTTTCCTCCCACAGTCCAAAAACATGCAGGTTAATTGGTGACTCTAAATTGTCCGTAGGTGTGAATGTGAGTGTGAGTTGTTGTCTGTTCCTATGTGTC
>JAVQIZ010021968.1:0-11555 GCA_036023535.2 Galaxias brevipinnis | reverse complement strand
TTTTCCTAGAAGATTTTCACTAAACGATGAAGAGCCCCACCCCCCGCCCCCCTTTTTCTCATTGATCGGGTGTAAGTCTTTGTAATGGGTGGGGTCATTTTTAGGAACAAGACGCAGCATGTAACCAAACCAAACTCTTTGTCAAACTAGCCCAGCGCCCTGATACAAGGTAGGGATAGAGCTGTCTGGACCGTAGTTGTAGACCAGAGAACTGACCACAGATTGTGCCACCTACTACTTGGTGAAACTAATGAGCCCAGCATTTCAACACCTTCAAGGGATCAACCAAATTCAGCAAGTATAGGCTACCTGAACTGACAATGGGAGCATGCCTTTGAACGTAAGTCTTTATGTGTTCACTTAATATACATCGCAAAAGTAGATGTTAGGATCTTTTATCGTTTACGCCAGCGGGTTGTTGTTTCGTTTGATTTTGAAAAGAATTACCGTGGTGACCATCTCAAACCCACAACCACTTGCGCTGCACACACGGGCAGTCGGCATTGTCTGTCAGTGAAAGAGATGTTTTCAACCCTGAAAAGGGACCCATCTCCTCTGCATCTCTTTTCAAATGTGAAGCGTAGATTCAGCTGTATTCGGTTTTCATCGACATAAAAGGAATCCAACTGACAAGGTCGGCCAGAACTGCATCTGGCGTGTCAACATACCGACGATGGCTCTGCCTTCCCGTGTGTCGATACAAACTGACTCACTGTTCAGTGGGTGGGATGTTGGGTACCACCACGCTGTGGACTCTGGTTGTGTGGGTCGTTGTCTCAGTCCTTGGTCTGTAGTCGGCACACCGGTAGAGCCCTAGCTGCCTGTGGCAAAGTGAAGTGACATATCGTAGAGCTAGGTGCTTCCCTTCGCAAAACAGGCACGTGTCCGCTGGAAGCTGAGCAGGAATAACCAGAGTGTGTCACCAGACTGAAGGTCCTTTATATTATCGGCCCCAGAAGTACTCCGTGCATGGGGGATTTTGGATTTCTGTCTGCATCACCGTGCAATTATTATAGGATTTTTTTTTTTACTAAAACACAGGGAGTTGGCTAGCAGAATTAGGTTGTGTTCTTCCATAGCATTCTCCTTTGGCAGACGGTTTGTTTGAGCATTAATACTCCATAGGCTTCTTTTTCAGTGTTTCTCTAGTTGAGGCCTCGGATCAACAGTGATCTTCGTTAGCACTAACATAGCACTACCTACCTATGGAAGTGTTGCTCTATTGACACATACAACTGCAGTGTTACATCCCTACCATGTTCACAAACTGCCAATGGAGACGGAAGTCCAGCAGGAAGCTTGATATTTCTAAGTAACCATGTGCCTCACCACCCTGTCCTCCGGTACGCCCTGCGGATCCTCTTTCTGTGTGTTGCAGATGCAGTACATGTGTGTTGTGCCACGAAGCGCTGTTTCTGTTTGTATTTTATACGCGCGACTTAAGAGGAGTTGGGTCTCTGGATTGTGCTTTTGTTTTTGGGTTGTTTTGATATTGGATGATGATGTGATGTTGGTGGCAGATTGCAAACACACACGACAGGAGTTTTATGCGAGATTAGGTTACATCATAACTTAATGAAGATAATGTTTCTACTGCAAATGAAAGAGAAATGATAGAGAACATTTTGTGGCCTGTAAGGCCAAGATAGAGAGAGGAAAGTGTGAAAGAGAACCACCTCTTAGACTACTATGGCAACCCAAGTCATTGTAATGATCCACGTATATATTTGCTTTGATTTTGTTTTTGTTTCAACCCCTCACTGAAACGTTTAGATTACGAATTTGTCATTAAAGATTCCTTTGAACCAAGCATATATTCCGAGTGTGCCTGTTTATTTATTTTAAATGTTTTCCCATTTCCCTTTTTGTTTATTTGTTTCTTTTTGTTTCTTTTTGTTTATTACATAACTGTATCTTCATTCTAGTTTGGCAAATTAAGGTTTGAAGGGTTAAATTGTAAATAATCTAATCTTAATGAGTTGATACACACGAGTATTTGTTGACAGTGCAGACAGTGTACTTCAACCATGTCTGGGCTTTCAATTTGTTCCCTCTGGAATGCTCAACAAGGCATTAATAAAATATCCAAAGAAAACTGAAGCATTTTTTTAAGCTGGCCTCCAGTCTAGTACTCTGCACTAGCGGTTGTCCTGTTCTGTCCTATTTGGTCTTCGATTGGAGCTCTACTTAACACACACACACACAGCCGTAAACATCCACTATGAGCCTGCCTGGTCATGTGTCATGCACTGCAGCTTCCTGTGTGTCCTGACATGTCCCTTGGGATGCCAGCAGCTCACATTCACTTCCACACTTTTCCTGGAGATGCTTTCCTCGGTCTGGCCTGTCATCTTTGAAAAATATGATTAGGCTATGTGCTTTCATGATTTCCCATAGTCTGACTTTGCTTCTTCTTATAAGAGTGCTCAAACCCTCTGTGTGAAATGAAATGTGTTGTTCCTGAGGCTGCCACTTGGCCTTTGACCTGAAGTTCCATAAAAAGATGTTTTGAGCGCTAAGTGGACGCCAAAAAGTATATCACTTCGGCCATACAGGAATAGTTATCAATAGCTTGTGTGTGACCATGACATGACATTTATGACATGACCATAAATAGAAATTCTTCTTTGTCACCTCGGATCACACCAGCATGAATATAAGGAGACTGCGTCTCTTGGCTGCTTCAGTGAAGAAGTTTTGTTTTTGAAGGCTGTGCACCCACTCGCCAGTGTAATAATAAAACCTTACCGAAGACACTCTCTGTTTTGCAATTCCTTAAATTAAGAAATGTCCAAGACGAAATCATTGTCAATCAATTTAATGAAACCAACCATTATAGCTACTTCCAACTTTTTCCAATATGTCTGCATTTGTATTTAGTTTCGGTAAATTATATTAATAACAGTTAGCATATGAGAGTTCTTCACTTAAGCAGTAGGTTATAATATATCAGGTTGATAGTAAGTAAATAAACTATGACAATTTACATTTCCTTATTTTCACACTTAGAAAGCAGTAGCCGACACATGCAGAGAGTAAACAAATGGAATGTAAGACATGTTTGGCCTCTCCACGTTCCCTTGGGTCAAAATAGAATTTGCTGCAACAAGTGACCAGCTCCCATCACAGCCATCAATCAATAATCTGCAGCACAGCCCATTCTACCGCAGACCCTAACACGAGTACTGCTGTGGGCTTCTCGTAACAGGAGATGAAAGGCTTTGCTCCGGATGCCAAGCAAGAACTGAACTGATGGAATTCGAAACAGCTCACAAGGCCTTCCAGGAATCAGCTCTGCACCCTATCTCTCTCTGCGTACTGCAGTCCACTATACAGCGACAGATCACACCATAGTAGGAGAAGTAGGCAGGGCCCTTTAGAATAGTGACATCTAGTGGAGGAGAGGATCTGGACCGCTTCGTCTGAGTTCTGTATGAATCATAAGAGTTCCCCAAAGAAGGTCCTTATCACTATTCTTTTGTAAAGTATTGCGATATACTGTATGTGCACACACAGTAATAGCAGAGAAACCGATTTGGGAACATCACCACAGACACTATCAGACGTCTGAGGAATTGTAATTCAATGTATTTGCTGAAACAGATTTAAACCTTCGATAAATGATTTAACCTTTCATTTAGCCTCACATCGTTGTCATAATACCTACTGTGCTAAAGTAGAATATGAACAATTGACTCAAATGTGCATACAGCAATAATAACTATTATATTGCCTTGAAATTGACATTGTGTATGCATTTGATCCTAAGCGTGTGTCTATGATCTTCTGTCTGTTTTCCACTGTCTATTTGCCAAATCATGTTGAAGAGCTTACCGTTACTTAAGCAAGCCCAGTAAAAAGCTGCTTCAGTCACACTGGAAAGATGCAGTCAGGAGCTGGCCACCACCTAGTTACCCATGGCAACACCACAAGCTGCAGTGGGAGGAGCTGGGGATCTTGCGACCTCTGGATTGGCTGGAAAACGGTGTTCTGAGGTTCTGTCTGTGGAAGGTGGGAGGAAGGAAGGAGGAGAAATGAATCTACAGGGAGTAAGGAAAAACAGATTAAAACTGATGTATATAATGATGCAGGTACGTAAAGCCCTAGAACATGACCACCCACACACTGATTGTTATGTCCCAAGCCAAGGACAGTACCATGCCTGTCTGTGAGGATGCAACCCCCAGTGAGCAGACATAGCCTGACCCCACCCAGCACTATCTGTAGCCTAACAACTTTTTTGTCTATCTAGATTACTCTTTCCCCATCTCTCACAATTTAGTAGTGTAAAAAAGGGAATTTGGTCTTACTCCTCGGTTTTACTCCTGTTTATTCTTTGGTCTAGCTTCAAATCCACCCTCCCACTTTATGTCACTATCATTCTGGCCTCTCCTTTACAATCAAGCCACTTCCTAGACAACCATGCTCACCCAGACATCTTCTCAAAGCCCCCAGGAAATGAGAATAAGGAGTTGCACCGCCATTTTCTACCATGTTGTTATGGGAACTGGTCACTTACAGGGAAGGAAAGACGGGCTGTGCCAGTGGGCACATTGCAAATTTAAACACCAATGTGATGTATTCCGCAACGGTTGCAAGCAATTATGATAACGGACATGGTCTAATAAGCTATGAAGGGAATAATTTGATGTAGTCCAAAATGTATAACAGGCTGTGGGTTCAGACAGAGCTCAAATCGAAACGTCTGTAGTATAGCGGAAAGTTAATTGTCTTACTGTTATGAAGGTTTTCAAAGAGGAGGTGGGAAGGGGGTAATATTGACTGAGAGGAGACATGCTTGATTCCAGTACCAAACAATAATTTTGGTGCTGAAAGGACAGCACCCTTCATTGTTCAGCATGAATGACGCTGCACTAAACTGGATTCGGTTTCGCTGATTGACTTAGTTGTGACCTATGTTTTTGACCTTTGCATATTTATTCAAGAAAGTCACATTTATATGAACCGACTTTTTAATTACTGCAGTTTATAAAATACATATATACAGTATATGTACGTAAAAAAAAAAATCGAACAGATCAAAAGCACAACCTGAAGCTACAGTTTGTAGATTGTATGGCAATATTATGGACTATAACTAAAGACTTGCTCAAGCAAGAACAAAGCATTCTTGTTTGGTCAATAGAGCGCGTCGTTTCCGGAAGGACAGCTCAGTCAAGGGCTGAGTCTCACTTGAAAGGTTTGCATACAATTCTCAAAGACAGGTAAACCCGTGATTAGCCCCTCAGGCATTCTCATCAGAAATGGTTGTTGTTTATTGTAGGGTCGTTAAATATAAAGTGAGACTATAGTTACATGCCTCATCATTTGTCCAAAGCTTACATTATAGCCTACTATGCAACACCATAACTGTCATTTCGGTCAATGTAATTCAGTTTATTAAAAGGCAATTTCTTCATATTAGTTTACTCATACTACCTTAATAATTTTTGGTGCATGTGGGTCTTTTCCGTTTCAGCACAGTAGCAGGAAAACATTTTCATGCTGTATTACCATTGTTAAAAGTGCGACCACCTGCCCTTAAGTCGACAAGGCGGTAGCTGTCCACCACACACGGATCGTTTCGGTTGCAGCCAAACCTCCTCAGACTGGGAAGTAGAATTTAGCAACATATTTTCACGCAACCATGTCGACTGCTGGGGAGATTCCATCTTTCTTCCAGAACATGGGCTCTGGTAGCCCCAAACAACGTCAGAAATTTTGTGGTATGTTCTGTCCGGTTGAAGGCTCCGCTGACAACAAAACGTTGGATCTGGAATCCCTCTCGAGAGGCAAAGGCAAGAGTAACGGACGGGTCATTGACAGACAGAAAGATATATCTCAACCACGAGTTGAGATACGGCAAAGCACAGGGAAAGAAGCCCTGCAAAATCTGGATGATCGGGTAAAATATAAAATTTGCATTTCTTTCTTTCTTTCTTTCTTTTTTTCTTTCTTTCTTTCTTTAGGCTCATATCCCTCACTCATAAGGCGTGTGAAAAGGTATGGTGCAGTTTTGACTATACCAACAAGATCAGTTGTAGGCTGAGTAAATATCTGATAGATTAACCAGATGTTTTTATGTGCCAGTATGACGGTGAATTGGACCAAAGCTTGACCTGTCTAAAATACATTCCTTGCCCAAAATGTGATGTAACAGTCATTCACATAATATGGTCTGTCCCATAATATAGACTCTCGATCAGAGGGTCCTCAAAGGGAGTGGTTCATATTGTCTGAGCATTGCTGTTACATGTCAAAAGGATTGATGGTCTATGTTATGTCATGGGTATTAATTTCTGTATGTCAGTTCAGACCACTCCTCTTTACACAAAGCGCGCACACACACACCAGCGCACAAACACACGCACGCACACACACACACACACGCACGGACACACACACACTGTGTTCTGCGTCTTTAGCATGACAGTGGTGCAGCAAAGCCGTATATGTCACCTCGACAGAAAGCTAGATTCTGTAGGGGCGTTGGCCTGATCAATTCAAGACTGCTGTAGTCTGCAGGAGGACTGTCAAAGTTGGAAAAATCAATGAAAGTCTACTTTTTACTGACATGACTTCTTTCTATATGACAAAAGCCCCACTTTGCTTTCCATTTGAATAAACTCACGGTCCATCCGGTTTCTTTTGAGTCTCCAATTGCTCTTATCTAGTCTCCAAGTTACCCTCGCAAAAGTTACAAAAGTTATGTTGATATATTTTTTCCCCATAACTTGTTTCTATTAAAGGCAATTTAAACTCCACAATAACGTGTCGTCCTACGTGTAGAATTCTACCCAAGTCTGACTTGGCTTACCTGTATGGTAGCTAATAGTAGGCCTGTATGTTAAAGGTGGGTTATTTTGATTAGCCTATACTTTTTTTTATAGTATATTGGCAACGGTATCAATAGAGCAGGGCGGGGCTCTGCGCATGCACATTGGGCTGCATGGAGAGTCCGACCCTCCCTCTCTTGTCTAAGCCCGTCTAGCGAGCTTTGGTGCATCGGCGGTGAACGGGAGGCGAAGACGTGATTAGGAATTGAGAGGCTTTTCCGTGACCATAGATATCGTGGCCTCCACCTTGACCACCAAAGAAAAATTTCGGAATTGAACCGCATCTTTGATTTATCCACTGCTTCAACCTGCACTCTATCGGCCTTTTCTGTACGGCAAACCACTGTGTTCTCATTATCCATTTCATAGCGGTCCAGCGCAGCAAGACAGAACAGTGAAGATGTCTGGCTATCAGGGCAAGAAGAACATTCCCCGCATTACAGTGAGTTAGATTACTGTTTCATTGAAAATATGCATGTGTAGGCTATCCTATAAAGCGTTCAAGAGAGACAATTGTGTAGGTCCAAATTGGTTCCAGTAAAACGCTGATCGAAGAGGTGCACGACCTGTTTGCATAGTGGTTTATTGAATGATATATATTGTCTGACCATCTATTTGAACTATTATTTGCAAACAGATTGTTACTATATTTCTTATATCAAGATATTAGATAGTGATATAAACATCCATGTTTGAGCATGATGACAGGTTTGCAGAACCGTTCGGATTGGAATTAGCATTGAAATAACAGAGCATCTTGCGACAAGTGTTTTACAGCCGTTAGTAGGCTAACCCATGGGCTTATTGTTATTTTTTTCATGCGTAAAAGTCAAGGTGCAGCCGGGGCTCTGTGGTTGCCACCAGTTTTACGACGGTGTTCTTTGTTAGGTGGTGTCTGACCCATTTCATAGCTCGATAACGGGTGACTCAAATGCAATAGCTGCTCCACATTCGTTTGTCTCATCGAACTGTCCAGGCAATGAGACCCCCCCCCCCCCCTCTCTCTCTCGTCGTAAAATTGCTTTAGATGTTTGTTCCATAGAAGCGATTAGTCAGACATGAAGCCTGTTTGGCAATTGTTTTGTCTCGTTGGGAAGTAGAAAGGGCTACATCATAACCCATGCAGCTAGGCCGGCTGAAATCAAGGAGAGTAGCGGTATAAAGGAAAGAAGTAAAAATCAGGCTCAGAGGGGAAATAGGCGGCAGCTCCTATTTTCCTCAATGTCCTCCACTCAACTACAACGTTAGAGAGGGGATAACGACAAAAGACAACATTGTATGTCCAGATTATTGTAACCAAACCTGAATCCACTGTGGCTCATTTTCCCAAGCCTAGTCCAATCGCCTGTGAAATATGGAACCAATCCCAGTGTTATATAGGTATTCACTCATCTATCATCAACATTATCATTTATTACAGTTGTCTATTGAAGGACATTCTTGACACCCATCTCCATGGTGTGTGCATGTGTGCCCTCATGAGAACAAAAGAGGGTGGTCTGAAGGATCCTTGGCTTGCCGCCTGGGAGGGATACTACTCCAATGGGCTGTGTGGTTGGCTGACACCAGCCGTAGTGGTGTCCTGAAACTCAGTCCCCCAAAGGCCTGTGGATGTCCTGTTGCTGCTCCAGCCAGGCTGACATTTTAAAGCAGACATTACCCACTGAGTTGACCAGGGCCGACTTGTCAAAGTACAGACGCTTTTACATGGTTACATGCTTGTTATACTTGCACATGTAGCATACACACACACACACACACACACACACACACACACACACACAGTCCTGATGCAGTCATTTCTGAGGTTCCACTACACTTGCTCCCCACATCTTACCACAGCGGTTTTCTAAACAAAGATAAGAACAGGATAAGGCAAAGATGGAGTCGAATGGTGTAACACGTAACAGTGCAATAGTGACACCTCGTCAACAACGTAGCGGCCACACCCCTGTCGCAGAGGGCCATGCTCTGCGCTGTCTGCCTCTCGGACGGCCTCGTTCTCAGCACTCCACACTGAAGCCCTAGAGGGGTGTTTTCAACTCATCGGTGTTGCGTAAACGCCCGAGTGGCACGCTTGAAAGAGGCTCTCTAGCTGTGTTTACTTAGACCTATGGGGACGTGGGTAGTGCACATCGCTGGTAAGATTGATGTGCTCGTGGTAAAGGTCTGGCAGAACCATGCATTGCCTTGTGCCTACTCCCCGTCCTGACTTTCCTGAGTGGAAGAGCGTAGGATGAGATCACAGGATTAGTAGTGCTCGACCAAACTGTGATCAGGCCAACCCTAAATGGATGTAGTATTCCCGGCAGACAGTGAGCTGAAGCAGTGCTGTAAGGGAGATAGAAATATTTTCATATTAAAATAGTTTCCTGTGAAGCGCCGATACTTTTTGCAGAGGTCAGAAGTCGCTCCAATGGTATTTTGGCGCAGCACTTTTGGTATGAAAAGCTAATCCAATTGGGGTTTTGGATCATGACATAATTCCTTCTGAATGTCCTGTTTATCGCACACCCGTCTTAGCCACACTCTGACCCGCGCACATGGGCCCGCATGCAAAGGCAACACACACACACACACATTCATATAATCACTCTCTTAAACTTTCCCTCAATCCAAAGAGAGATAAACCCATACGCTCTTTCAGCTGTTCACATGAAACTCACACACAAACGCATAGTTTTATTTCGCACGAGCACAACGGCATGTGTCCATCCACACACATGCATGTATGGTCCAGTCCCTGGTTAATATCCATGGTGAAGAGCACTGGTCTGTTCTGGTCAGCTGGAGGGGTCAGCTGCACAGACAGGCCAAGGGGGTGGAGGCTAAGCATGCCGTCTGAAGGACACTTCATCAAATATTAAGACATTCCCTACAGTCACCACCTGGTGGCTTTGCAGCAGACATCATCAGTATGACAAACAGCTCTGCCCCTCGTAGCAAATGTTTCCTATCAACGGTTTGCGTCCAGATTTAGGAATGAAACGTTTTAGTTCTGCCTTGACTGTGAGACATTCCACTTCAACTAGAGGGCGTGTAAGGGAAATGAAGAAGACCGAAATAGATTGTTTTTGAAGGGAAGGATGTGATTCCAGTGGACCACGCTGAGCCATTAATGCCCACTGCACTGGCATGTAAAACTAAACGCATCCATGCACCAATGCATACATACACGTTTAAATAATAGAGAAGTGCCGCTTTCTTGACCCTCTGTCAGTGATACCTGCTCTGTGGGTTGAGGGAGTTTAGAAGCATGTACCGTCTGTCTGCTAGACTGTGTAGCATGGCCCTGCACCCAGAGGACCCTGCCTGTGCTTGTTAAGAGCACTCACTGCTGTGAAGGACAGTCCAGGCTGGCACTGCTCATCTCCAGCCCTACAAACAAACACACACACGCACACACACATATACAGACACACACGCACGCACCCACACACACACTGTTATCCCACAATTGCCCAGGGTGTTCTCTGCTCACACATCCCATAATGGACGCTCTTAGTTCAGCCTGACACAGCTTTTGGTTTATAGCCCTCCATGTAATCCTGGGTTGTCTCCGTTCACAAAGCCTATAGTGAGCGTAAGTGTATGCTTTGGCACGCCTCAGTGCCTCCGACACAGAGAGATAGAGGGCAGACTAAGTGGCTGACGAGGGGCAGGGCACACCCTGGGCCTGGCCGTTTCCCAGAACTACCTGGACGGTTAGGCTCGCACGGGGGAGTTCCCTGGGCTAAGAGGATCAGACGATAAACAGCCGGAGCCAGATTGCAGCCGTGCACGCAGTCCCGCGAGCGTCTGTGTTGCACAGAGATTAGGAGGGCTCATGGGTGGATGAGTGCCGTCAGTCACCCTACAACTTCCCCTGTGTAACCTGTGACTGTGTGGAGCTGCAGTTAGTGGGACAGACTTTAGCATGGGTCACTTTGAGGTGGGGAACGAAACCCTCTGGCCACTGCCCAACTTTGGACCGGAATAGGCCTTGTGACTCCCATCAATTTCTTACAAAAAGCGACATGGAGCCAATGGTAGAAGTTGAGGCCTAGCTTTACGCTACAATACCTTCATGGAACATCATCTACCTGGATAATTGATTGAACTTGTAGGCCCGGTTTCCCGTACAGGGACTAAGCCTTGTTCTAGACTAAATCTCACTGTCAATGGAGATTATCCCATTAAAAACGTTTTTTAGTCTAGGACATGGCTTAATCCCTGTTCGGGAAACCAGGCTGTAGAGTCTGAGTTTAATATTTGGATGCCAAGGTGCTTGGTCCCAACACTGATGATTTTTTGGGTGTGTCGTAGAGAGGTGTAAACAAATATATCATTATGAACACATTTTTTTTCCATCATCTAGTCCAGCGGTCCCCAACCTTTTTTGCGCCACGGACCGGTTTCATGTAAGACAATAGTTTCGCGGACCGGCTTTCAAGGTGTGGGGGGATAAATATGACGAAATAAATTCATACGACCGGCATAAAAACAAATATAAAGTGCATATTATGCAGAGCAGGCTTGGCGCATGAGAATCACGTGACCTGTAGCGATAAACCCGTATTTTAAGTACGACTCCTGATATTGTCTTTTAAATGCAGCTTTCTTTTTCTTGGAAGTCGTAGACTCTTCTTCTTCTGTCTTCTTATTGGGTCTTTTCCCCTTTTCAAAGAAGCTCTCTAAAGACGTTTGTTTTCCACTCATTTTTGCTAGATTGTGGGCTTA
>JAVQIZ010021963.1:0-13926 GCA_036023535.2 Galaxias brevipinnis | reverse complement strand
GGCCTATATGTTACTTTGCCATCTTGTGGCTGTCTTGCAACTCAGCAGTGGACCATGCATACAACCCCTCTGATTTCACAGCTTTTTATATATATATATATATATATATATATATATATATATATATATAAATAAAAATACTAAAACTGAAAATAAAACATGTTAATTTTATTTATTTTTTTATTTTTTTCAAGCAACGTTTCTACTTTTAGTTTAGTTTTTGTATCTCAGAAGGGTTTGTTTCTCATTGAAATTTCAGTTTACAGATGTGATTTTCCATTGCTAGTTTCCAGTTTAGTTTCAGTTTTAGTTTACGATAACCACTTTGATTTGTAGGAGATGATTTTGGTGACTCCTACATTTTGCTTATTATAATTATTTTCCCTAACCGTCACAAAGAAGACCTGCAGAATGCTCGTGGTCACCGCATGTTGCTAGCACGATTAATGACAATACTCCAATTATGGGCATCTCTTCCTGATTTAGGGATGCACTTCCTTGTACCATATAGCAATTTGTCACAGTTTTGTGCAAGATTGTGCCCGGTTGCAGACAAAATTTGTGTTAAATATTGAGAGTTCATGAGGACTGATCTGAACCGCGATTTTTCAGTCTCCCATAGGCATGACATTGCGATGTGCTATCAAAAGAAATGTATTGATAATTCGTTAATATGGAAAAAGGTTGCCTATAGTTCCTTTAAGGTATTGCTCTTCTAGTTTCAACCATCTGTCATTTACAATTTTAGGCCCAGATATGGACTGGGTATGCAACTGCAAAACAGATGCTTCAACTGTACCCTACTATGTATGTAATTAAAAGGATTGTTGCCATTCAGTTGTAATAAATACATGATACGTAACATGCTTTTTTTCATGATAAATAATTTAAACGTTTAAAGTGCAATCAATTGTTTGATAACTTTTGTGTGTATACCTTGCACCTTGTCTATTGCAAAACAAACGATCATATGTTTGTGTTTAAAGGAACAGTTCATTATTTTGGAACTTTTACCTTATTTGGATTTCTTTCCAGATAGTTTTTACATTCATTTAGGCTGTTTGTGAGTAAGTTTTTTCTCTTAGCTGCTATCCTAACTGTTTAACTGGAAATCTATTGGGGACAGTTTAATGCATAATAATTATTATTTCAAATTATTAACTCTGGAACCCTTGTGTTGACCTATGGTTTCCAGTGAAACGGTTAGCATTGTAGCTAAATGGGAAAACTGAAAAATAAATGGGGTTTATAGTGAACTAATCCTTTAAGACTAATCATGACATAAGCTTATTCCTGCAGACAAGTGAGTCTGTCACCCTTGACCTCCTGACCTATACTGACCTGGAGCTCCTGCGCAACCGTAAGGCTGGCGTTGTTGGTCGTCCGCGAAGTCAGCAGCAGTGTCCTGCACTCAGTACCAAAAGATACCTCATCCTCATCTATACCGTAGAGTTTGACAGGTATGTCTTCCACTGTTTGTTGCACAGTTGACACAGTTACTTTTATCCAGTATTGGTTCTAGAACATTATGAGTTGGGTGGCCACAGGCGAGGGATTGCTTAATTTCTTGCAGTCTGGAGTTTTTTTTTTTATGCATCATCCAGTGTTTTCTGTAAGACTTTTTTCAGCAGCTGAGGGAAGAGTTTGTTGTAGGCCCACCTTGGCCCAGACTAGGAAAAGGTCATTTGTGCTTTTATCTCTTCCAGACTTGAGAAATATTTGGATATTTCAATATTTCTTACTGATATCAGAATAAAGTGCATTACAATAATCTCTTCCAGACTTGATTATTGTAATACACTTTATTCTGATATCAGTAAGAAATATCAAAATAGCCAAAGATTACAGTGGATTCAAAATGCTACTGTCAGGTTTTTAACATGTGCTTGGAAAAGTGACCACATTAAACCAATAGTTGCATCCCTTCATTGGTTACTGGTGAGTTTTAGAAAAGATTTTATATTTTTACTGCCACTTTTACAAGAAATAAGTATACTTCAAGTTCATTTTATTAAATCAACTTAAGTAAAGTTCAAGTATATTTCCCAAGTATACTTTATGCTAATATCAGCACACTAGTAGTGTACTTGCAGCGTACTGTTTTAATACTTCTTGGGACTAAATTGGCTACCTTTGTAGTTTAGGAAAGTACTTTTAAGTGTTAGAGCAGTAAACTTTGAGTACACAACTAGTTTACATCTAAGTTTTATTTTGTACTGCAACTATGCTACAAGTGAACTTAGGTATACTGTTAGTTTACTAGTTATGTACTTATACTTTTTAATTTTGGAAGTGCACTTTTAATTAAATATATTCAAAGTAAACTACAAGTTTAATAGTTTTATACTGCAAGTATACTTGTAAGTTTTTTCCTTAAGTAAACTTATCATACTTATAGGAGAGTCCGACTGATATTTCGGTTTAAATCGATTTATCGGCCGATATGAGCCTATTGCAGATATATCGGTATCTGCATTCGGGTCCACCAATTTGCGCCGATAAATTTTCTTGCATTTTCCATGCCAGGCGCATAATTTTTCATGTGCTACCAGCCTCTAACCAGGCTTTGGCATAGTAGATACTGCAGGGTAGTTCATGTATGTTCCAGCAATTGAAGGGGTATTGATTAATGAGCAAAGAGTCAAGGTTGCGAAAAAAAAAAAAAGCATGTGCCTTAAATCTTGCACTATGTACGTTTAACAAGTATTGTATAATTTTGAGATTGTTCTTGCAATTTGAAGCACAATCCAAATAAATTGTTTTATTACTAGTATCACATCGAAGAGCTTGCTGGATATATGTTGATTTCACGCTACGTTTGTTCTTTATTTGATGATGCTGGAAAGTATATAAACAACGTCCCAATCTTTTACTCTCTGTGACAACAACCTTATCATTCTCATTTAGTTTACTACATAGCTACTTTCATGCTTGTCAGCTGAGTGGACACACTTACTTTTCTGAATTTAATAGGGACATCTAGGTAAACATAAAATGTACGTGATGATTCATTGTCCTGTACAAGGTTTGTGTAACAAATGTATTGGTTGTCGTGGCTGATAATATGGTCACTATGATATACAATTGTATTATTTTCAAAACACTTCCATATGCTTTAGCTTAGGCCCTCACCTATTATAATATAATCGTCAGTAGCGGTTCTAGACCAGTTTGACTGGAGGGGCCAGGCTGGAGCCAGTGGTTTTGTCAGAGGGGCACATTCGATCTGGGACAAGAGACCGAGACAGTGTTGAAGCATGCAAAAATGTTGGTTCAGTATATAATGTCCTTCTTTCTCTAAATTTTGATAACTAGAGAGTGAAAACAATGGAGAGGAATGCACACTTTAGCACTTTCAGTGTTTCTTTTGTTGTCGTTGTTACCAACTGATTATACTACATCAGCCTAAGATTGTGGAACTAGGTTTACTAGCACACAATTAAAATATATTTATCAAATGATTTAAAACATTAAGCATTGACTTCAGAGTTAAAACCAAAATGAGCTGCTATGTTCCCAATTGATAATTATATCTATAATACTAATATTGCCAACTTCGACTGAGTCTAAGTTATATAGACATTATATTGCCCTATCAAAAGAAATGTGATAGTCCGTTAATACAAAAAAGTTGCCTATAGTTGCTTTAATATATAATAACTATAGTTTGATTAGATGGACACTGTTATGATATGCATTAGGATCTCAGGCGCCCCCTAATTCGATATTAGCTCTTCATCAAAACCCATTTGAGAGGCAAACCTTTGTGGAGAAAATACGAGTTAAAGAGCTTGGACCAGATCAACCAGATATTAAGATAAATGAACAGGCCAGTGAGAAAAACAAACAGCACATGTGAGGTTTCTCCCGTAGTTGGTATGACAAAAGGCTTGACTAGCTGGATGCAGTCATGGGAATGCCATATTTTTCTTCCCATGCCTACTTTTTGAAACAAATACAACAGCATGGACTGTTACACATTTCCGTCCTGTTGCTAATGGGGGTGCGTTTTTCTTATTACACTATCTCGGGATTCTGTATGTGTCATTTCTAGTCTAGCTTTGGTGCACTTAAATTCCTCTTTAAGCCCGGTAAGTGGCAGCTTCAGATAGGGATGTCACGGTAGAAGATATTTAGTAGTCTATCAATCAGTAGCGGCCTGTGGCCAAATATACTGGTGGGGCAGATATTGGCTCAGGCTCCTGAATTGCTAGCCAGTAGCCACGCCGACTTTTAATATTGTTATTTCCATAATTAAATAAGTAAATAGGTTATTTATTACATTATTTAAGTACAATAATTACTTCTACTATAGAATAGACAGTACCTGTAAGCATACCAGCAAGCATTCCACATAACGCCGCGGTAGCCAACACATTTCAATAGGTGAATGATGAACAATAGGTTAGGCTACATAAACTGAGTAGGCCGATGCGCAACAAATGACCACCCACGATAAAAACTGAAGCAATGTCTGTAAATAGCTTAGCCTACTCCAATTCTTCATATTAAAAAAGATCCTGTTGAAAGGTTTCCCTTTGAGTTATGGTCTGGTCTATCAGGGCAAAGCTGCTTAATTTCTAACTTGTAATTTTAGTCGTTTGAATGTTGTTGTTTTTTTGTAAACTATAGTTTAAGTCAGCAAGCGCAGCAATGCTCATTGCAATTTCTGTAGTAGTCGAAACGTGTGGACTAATTCAAGAAAACGGTAGAGGAGAGTAGGGGAGTGGGGGCTGACTCATTCCTGCCCGATGAGCGTCTATTGGCGCTTATTGCAGTTTCATTTTAGACCAAAGCACCATTATAAATTTGCCAGCAACATCGATTAGTTGGTTTAATTTATTGCACATACACTAGGTAATATTTCTTGAAATTTAAATTAAGATGTATTTATGTGGAAAAACAGTTTGAGGAAGAACTATGTTTTTGGGTGGATGATTATTGTTAGTGGGGCTCTACCCCACCTGCCCATATAATAATAATGAATGACTGCATTTTCTACCAATTTTCTTTTTGGAGGCCTGGTGTCTATTTGTTCCACTGGGTCCTCAATTGGTGGAATATCTGTGGGAACTGTGAATGGCTTGTGCATTTTCTCATCTGTCAGAGTTTCCATTAGGTGGGACCCAAGTACTTGCTTGGTCGTTTCAAGCGTTCAGTCCTGCTTGTTAAACAAGGACTTAGTAAACTTTTTGGGGCTGATTGGGCTCTACCACCTTATCCTCTTGTCTTTCTGTGCATGCCAACGCCTCCTCAGTGCTGGAATTATTAAAGTCCTGCGTGCTTTAGTTTTTGTCCAGTCGCTGGCCTTCATTCGACTTACTTGCTTGATTTCTTAAGAAGTACATGTCAATTCAATGCACCCGCCTCTCCCTACAAAAGCACTTACAGGGGAATTTCACGCAAAAACAACAACAAATTAATTATTCTCCTCTTATTATAAACAACTGGACAAGTGAGGGAAGTTTCATAATGGTGAACTGTGTTCTGAATTCTGATGAGCCTATTGCAGATATATCGGCATTTTGCGGAAGCACACCCAATGACGTCAGAGGGTGTGTTTGGATTTTCGATCCTAAAAATGAATGTACTTTTCCAGTTTTGCATTCTGTGAAGAATTTCTACAATCACGATCGCTGTATAAACCTGCATGGGAACAGATATGTTTGTCCTCTTCTTAAAGAGCCATTTGGCGTGTTTCAACAATGTGTCTATTGTTCTCTATATTAGAAGAAAGTCACGCTCCTCCACCTGTTATTTTTCTAAAAGACTACAACTATGTAGGGAGATTTGGCTAACTACTACTTGTGTGTTAATTACGCTTTATACATTTTTATAGATTATCAATTAATTCATGAATTAATATTATAATCGATCAAGGTGATTAAGTGTAATTACCTATACGGAGCACCACCACACGGAATTTAGCTTAAGCACTGCTCAGTGGGAAGCCGAATCTTTATCATTAATTTTAATAATGTAATTGTTAACGTTTTCAATCTCAATTCTAAAGTAAAGAAGTTTATGTTACAAGAAGAAATGATTGTATGAAAACGAAGATACGACAGCTGGGTTTAAATGCAAAGAAATTATTTTTATTTACTAATCTAAAGAAAGCATGATAAGCATGAAAGCGTTATTGCAAAGAATGACAAAATGATAACATTGATAAACTAAAATTGTTAATAGGCATTTAACACTATGGTTAGAATCTAAACAAACACAGTATAACAGTTAAAATATTGACCAGATTACTCTAAACACAACATGGCATACTATAGGCTATAGCATTCTGAACGCTCAATGTTCGAAAAGTGAGCTTTATGTTACTTTGAGACGATAGGCGGCATTGTGTAGCACAAGCAATTAATTTTGATCTTAGGCCAGCAGGTTGCAGCTGGATCAAAGTGGAGAAGTTGTCTGTAATTTTAGTGGTCAAGTTCTGAAACTCAGTTTGTTGTGTGAAGTTTTAAAGTTCTGAAACTTAAGTTTGTTGTTTGAAAAAAGATTTATTTGCTCTGAAGTGGTGAAGTTAAGTTTGAAAGTGGGGCAAGGGTTTTCTGGCTTATAGTGATATCAAAGGCCTAATTCCTTTGTTCTGAAGGTTGCTGGCAGACTGCGTGGTTCCAGGAAAAAGGGGGTGCGATTATTTCATCCGTGGTAACAACCTAGTGGCCTCAAGGTTGAGTTTTTTAAAGTTTTGTTCCTGTTTGAGGACGCTATTTATGGGGTTTAGAAAGGGGTGTAGGGAAGGTGGACTGGGTCATCCGATTGGCTGCATGCCAATGAGCCGAGGTTTGAATTATTTCACTGATCAGTTTACCTTACTATGTCCTTTGATTTCTATTTATGCTTGTATACTAGGAATATGTTCTATAGAACGTCTGCAAAGCTTATTAAATTTAATTGTGAACATTTCAATACCAAACACGACTATGCTAGCTATGATAGTTACCTTAGAAAACAACACACAATATACAATATAGTTATTAGAAATACAAGCAATTGATATTACAATTTCTTCTCGTTGTCAATGTCTAACTAATAATTTCATTGAATGTTCTTTAGGCAACAATTTCTAAATCCTAATTTATTAATCCTTAGTTGCAGCTGTGTGCTGTTTTGTCTAAATCCAATGTTCTTTGTGTGAGAGAAAGTGTGGAGTGTTAGCCAGGGCCATCTGGGCCTGTTTCTTTAATCTTAACCAAAGAGGGGGGAAGGTTCGGTGATTGGTTTCCCTACAAAAAGCAAGTGGGCCGAAATTCATGTTCTCTCAACGTTCCACCGATCCCTGTGCGGTACCGTAACAGCTTGCTAACTGTTTGTTTACAACCTGACGCCAAAGCATGGTCAACCAATCTTTAGACACACCCCATTTCCTAGAGGATGGTGATATAATTCTCTAGGATTTCTGGGTGTTGTGGTCCACTGTGAATGGCCAAACTAGATTTGAACGCCATGCTTGAAAAATGAAAATCACATTCTTAAAATCCTCTCGTCTTAAGTTATTATTAAGGCAGAGATGTATTGTAATTAACACTTGAAGTGAAAAGGTAGGGTGAAATTCCACTTAAAAGTAGTGGTAGTAGTACTTCAAGACTAAAGTCTTTCCAGTTACACCCGCTCACAATATGGTTTGACAACTCTCCTCCAGTTAGTTGGGCAGCACTGGTGTGAGCACTGGTGCCTCACAGCAAGAAGGTCCTGGGTTCAAACCCCACCTGACCCAATGGCCTTTCTGTGTGGAGTTTGCGTGTCCTCCCCGTGTTTGCGTGGGTTTCCTCCGGGTACTCCGGTTTCCTCCCACCATCAAGAAACATTTTCCATTCTCCTTCCAGTGCCCTGACCAGTCACTGCCAGTTCACCTGGATTCGGTCTGTGTGTCCTTTGTTTGTGAGCAAGTCTGTCGTTATATGTTGGGTGAGCAAGTCTGACGCAAATTGGGTGCCGTGGTATCACTCAGATTGAGTTGTGTTTGATAGCTGTCGGTCCATTCGTTGTTCGTTCTGTGGTATTAATTGGCGACCAATTTGTTTAAAGCACTTTGAGTATCTAGAAAAAGCGCTAAAAACAAATTAATAAATTATTATTATTAAGGACTTAGTGAACTTGAAGTGGTCTTTGTAGAACTGACTCCTTGCTCGTTCTTTCTTCTTTTGGTTTCTTCGTTGGTTCTCTGCTCTTCTCAATGTTGACAACCGCTTCTTTAAGCTGTCCTGCAAGTCTTTAATGCCTACCTTTTCTGATTCTTAAGCCTTTTCCATTGCTTTTTAAAAACCTTCTTTCTTTTACTAGTTTGTCGATCTCTTGTTGCCTCCTCGATTTTCTTGGTTCCACCTGGGTTTTTTTAAGTTTCTCCACTAGCCCAAATCTCTCCTTTCTGTAATCATATATGATATCCCCAATTTTATCTTGCTTCCTTTACACTGTGCCCCTTAGCTATTCAAGTGTCTCTTTTAGGTGTATGTTAATAGAGTCCCAAACGTTCTTTTCAGCGGTTGATGGCCACTTTACTAGGTTTTTGGTCACTGATCTTCTCCTTGGAGGCTTTTTGTGCCTGGTTGGGTTCTACCACCTTATACCCTTGTCTTTCGGTGCTTGTCTGTGCCGCCTCAGTGCTGGAGTTGTTGATAGCCTGTGGACTTTGGTTTGTGTCCAGCCACTGGCCTTCATTCGACTTACTTGCTTGAGTTCTTAAAAAGTACAGGTCAAAGTACAGGTCAATGTGATGCTCCTGCCTCTTCCTACTTTGGCACCCTTTCTTACTTGGTGTATTCTCAGGCGCCTTACAGTTGTTACCTTTTCCTAGCCACAAGGGCAGATCTTTTTCCTGTGATTGCATTGGTTTCTGAAGTGCTTCTCGTGCTCATAGTCGTTGCATTGCTTAGGGTCAAAACCGTGTTATCAGTATGTGAGTCATCTTACGCCCCTGCTCTCGCAGACTCTAGGGGTATTTTCACTTAAGTTTTGTTAAGCGGTCAAGCGGTTTCTTCATGGTAAGTTACTAACTTTCAATGGAACTCAAAAGATAAAGTTATCCACGGCCCTGAAAAATGCCATGTCACTCGTGCTTATCACATCTCCCACGTTTAATACAATGATAAGCGCCTCCTAGTCTGCTTTAGTGTTGCTCGTGCAGACGCCTTTACCCAGCTGCACAGGTTGTCAGGACCGCAACATAGCAGATTGAAACATTTAGAATGAAAGATCAGCATAGGAGCATCTTTTTGTAGCTCAACAGACGACGGTGTATAATCAGTATAAAAGCACTATTCACCCTTTCCTCTGCTATGGCACGCCATCTTACTCTAACTGTCTGCTCTGTCTCAAAGGTAACTTATATAAGTATGCTTCTTTCACTGTTAATTTACATGGAATTGACATGTCAAAATAGTCAACAGTGGAACATTTTAAAACACTTTGTCTCAGATGTGTGCTTCCACGCAGTGCCAGGGAATTGACGGAGCAGGATGATGTGAAAGTCTAAATTCAGAAGTACCGAAATTTGTTCTAGCGTGTCGGTATATTGGACCTGGCCGGATTGTTTAATATGCAGGGAATTCCCTGTATATGGCTAAAATGTATTATGTGTATTTACGCTTTGGTCATTGATTCATTAATTGACGTAATTTATTTCATTGTTTTTGTAGGATCCATTACCCCCTTCCCCTGCCTTACCAAGGGAAGCCTGACCCAGCTGACCTGCAGAAAGAGATCAGAGCCTTGAGGACCAAACTTAATACCCTTGGCATTCATGGGGGTCACAAACCAGCAGAACCAGAGATCCAGCGGTTACGGGCAGAGTCAGTTTTCAGTTTTTTGCCTTTTCCTAAAAACTGCTTTGACACTTCCTTTAACTGCCCAGATATAGGGCCTCATTGTTGTACTGTCTGTTGCTAGGCTGGCCCTGGTAAAACAGGAGAAAGATACCCTGGCTAAGACTCTGGAGCGACTACAGATTGTGGAGAATTGCTCTACACCTGGAGGAGGGGGCCGGGGACTCAGAGAGGCAATTCGGACTCTTGAAGAGCAGCTTCTAAGAGAAAGGGCAAAAAACCAACGCACAGCTAGCAGGAAAGGTCATGAGCAACGCCTTTTAATAGAGCAGGTGGGGTTTCACATCATTTTATTAAGATTATTTGTATTTATTTTGAAATCTTAATCCTCGTATCTTGACTTTTATAAAGTCAAACTGTATGTACCCATGAGAAAATCTTAATGGCCGCTGCATTATACTTGTAATAATATGCAAAACATTTAAAACACCTTTTTTGTGGTTGTACATTCCATTTTGCTATTTAGAGCTTTTATGCCAGCCAAACTCTTATTTTTACACACACATTGCAGGAATTGCTCATTTTGAACCACAAATAAAAACATGATAACATTCAGTTTTTCCCAGGCTAACTATTTAATCCTCCAATTAAACATGTAATTGTTTAAACCAGCGAGGAACATGTACTATCTCAGCTCCCATGTTTTCAAATTAAACAGTTAGGTGGCTTTGACTTAAAAGTGCAGTATGTAGTTCTAGAGAATTCGGGACAAAATGGCAAGAATTTGAATCACAACACTCAAAAAGGCCAACCTCCTGAGTCTTTGGTCCCTCCTATCCCTCAGTGGCCCACCCCACACATGCCTGTGCGCACTCTGACTTGACTTCATGAGCCTAAGCAAGGCAGTGTTTTATGAATCATGTGTATGTTGTGCATATTTTTGGTTCTCACCAACAATGCATAAAGCGATGTCTGATTCTGAGGTGGGAAACAAAAGAATCCTGAATGTCTAATCGTAACGCTTTAAAACTGAGTGGTTCACACCAAAGCAACGAGCACAGACACAAATGACCGTTTCCATAGTAACAACATACAGTAAGCTAACGTTAACAAAAACAATTTAATAATTTTATTCCCCTATTAGTATGAGCTAGTGCATGACAATCGTTTTTATTTAGCTGCGATTGGCACCATAGCTACTATACCTTGCAGAGTATATCCAACATATGCATGAAAACGAATAATGCCTTTTTGACATAAATCTGGTGGATACTTCCTTCTAAACGTTCTAAAATTGTCTTGGCGATTTGACAAGCTAAGGCTTTTGCGACGTCATGCAACGACTTCAGCCGCCTTGCAACTACTAGTTCACACCACTGCTACTTTTGTCAGCAACACAAATTGTAACAACAAGCGTGTTTGGAGGGTGATGCTGTATGCAAGGATTTTACCTAGGAGTGTGCACACGAGGTGATTGACAGGCAGGCAGCCCTTATTCCTTGCAAAAACGTCTGATTGGTTGGGAAGAGGCGAGCGTACCTACATTTTTTAAAAGCTGAATCCAGGGCCCAGGGCGCTCGTATATAGCGCACCTTCTCTCTGAGCATTTGGTTTAATGATATCCTCTGGGAGGTATGTAATAAACGTAAAAAAAAGTAAAATAAATGTATTTATTGCTAAAAATTCAAACTTACATACGGCACCTTTAATTTAGTTAGCCTTATTACTTTTAACGCTGTTGTTTAAAACGTCACGCAACACATGACACATTTTCTTGGTCTGCCTCCTTGAGAATTCTACTCTGTAAATAATTAACCTGCAAAGCGCAATTCGAAGCCTGCGCAAATAGGAACTGGCAGTTGGAGTTGGGCCATATATGCTCATTTTTGTTGCTGTTTTCCCAGTCCGAAAGGGGACCGCTGCCTGCTGCTCTTACGCTGCATCTCAAATCGCATGCTACTACTTTTTTTTAATTTTAGTTGGTACTTCAGCTGCACTTGCAAACTATGTAGCCTACCATTGCATGCATTTTTGGCATACTGCATTTGACATTGTAAGTATTGGGACATACTATATGTTTTTCTGGCCTACTAATATGGACTATCGGGTGTTATTGAGATGCAGTGTCAGTGTTAGCATAGAGTGCTCAGCAGGATGGTGTATTTACAAATGCTTGTGCATATTGGTAGTAGCCAGGACAACCCCAACAGCTACAATGTAGTTTAAACGACAGCAGGTTCAGAAGAAAATGGCGCTGTGTACTGTTTTGAAACTGAATTGACACAAATATAAAGTTTTTGTTGGTTCGAGTCTTTAAGTCATTCAAAATTAAAACTTAGTTTCACAACATAAAAGTGTTAGTATCTATACAGCTCTTGCTAATTCACAGTTAGCTTCCAAAGAGCGTAGGTTTTCTTGTTCCATGAAACAATCCTTAACTTTGAGAAATGTAATAAAAATAAACATTTTATTTAATATAAAATGACTGATGAACTGGTTTAAGTAGATATTCTTAAATCACTGAAATATGCAATATTTACCTATTTATATTATTAAAAGCATTTTATTGTCATTTTAAAACTCACCACTGCTCGGCGGTCATCGCTACACTTTGTGAAATTGTCTCAAATTTAAGTTCAAACGGATACAGAAAAATGGAGCGCTTCTCAAGCCAAAATTCTTACCTCTTCCCATCACATTTGACTGTCAAACTTGGATTCATTTTGAACAAAACCCCTGTCGGGACATGACTGAGCAAACCCGTCAATCAGTCAAATAAAAGTTATTTAAAATCAATTTCATATACTTTGACTATGTGATACCCTAAATGAGTAGGTTCGTACGAACCCTTTGAACACCGACAAGACAAAAGCCTCAACCACAACAACAAAAAAATCCATCCAAGGAAAATAAAGATACGCCCCCTTAAAACGACCATGCACCCCATCCATTGCTTTCTAACTGCGGTAAGATAAAATGCAGTTAGACTAACTAGCAAAGATGTTTGCATTTAGAATTGTGATCGTGTGGGTTGAAAATCTATTTTGCGAAGTCACTGTAATATACAGTTATGTTGTGCTATTGGTATTAGCAATATATGATGTTCATGTGTTCATAGTTTATTTTAAATGATGCGTCCATGTCTGAAGAAAGCTAACATTAGCTACACAGTGTTATTAACGCTGTAACAGATTATAGAAACGTTTAACGTAGCCTACCCTTTTTAGACATATCTTAATGCTCAAGTTAACTTAAGTTAGATATGGAATAATTCAACTGCAGCTAGGATCAGTGAGATTGTTTCTTTCTCCTTGCTTTTAAGTTTTGTCCATATCCTGGCCTTTCACTGTCCGTCTTTGATCTGTCTGTTATTTAGGCCTATTTAAATAAAATGATATTCCAGGATTTATCAAAACGAACTGAGATGTCAATGCCTAAATTAATGGTTAATGTTAAACCCATTTTTGTATGTTTTCATAACAGCACTTCAGTGACTGACTTATTTTGTCTCTGCTTTACAGACTAACATTACCAACAGAGATTTTAGAAAAACAACAAGACCCTAAGACAATCTGTAGCAGATGCATGCAGGTTTTTATAGATTTAAGGGAGTGCAATACAATAGGTGTAAAGTTAACATTAGCAGTTGGCTTCCATGGACAGAGAGGCATATGACAAGTGGATCTTAAGTTTGCCAAAGGAGATATCAAATACAGGAACCAAGTGTGGAAATAAGAGGATGGGAGGTATGAAGATGCGATGATGAGGTTGCACTGCAGGCCAAATGTAACTGTTATAGGGAGGAGGAAGGCAAGTAGAAAGTCAGAGGACTTAAGCTGTCTGTATGAGGCTGATGTAAGGATCAGTGGTGTCTGGTCAAAGATAACCTTGTGTGGTGAGCACCTGCTTATACAGAATCCTGCAGGCTTCATTGACTTATGGCTGGGCGATATATCGAGTTTACACGATACATCATGGATTGCACTACATGCCATGTCGTAAATGACCACATCGCGAACATCGAGTATTATGTTGTCAAGTCAGTTTCCCGCCGCGGCCAAAATGAGATTTGTTTTAGCTCAGCGCTTTCCTTTCTCCCTCATAGACACAGAGTCACACACGCAGGCCCCGCCCAACTTGCACACAAACA
>JAVQIZ010021962.1:0-18527 GCA_036023535.2 Galaxias brevipinnis | reverse complement strand
TCAAAAGGAGTATAATTCCTTAACATATTAATGTTAGCTATTGATTGGTAACTTTTGTTGTCATGAGATAATGTTATAACCCCTTCCATACATGAAATTGCTGATTGCTACGTATTTGGCTATCTACATTAAACGTATATATTGCATATATTATATCTGCATCACAATTACTTAACCCATCAGACAGCAAAGCTAGCTAGCTAACTTTCCTTGAACCTTTGTAACTGTGCGTGTGGAAGACAACAACAGCACTGATGCAAATAAGGTAACGTTAGCACTAGTTGGCAATATACACCAATCAGTCACAACATTAAAACCACTGGCTGGTGAAGTGAACACCATTTGTCATCTTATTACTATGGCACCTGTCAAGTGATGGGATAAATTAGGCAGCAAGTGAATTGTCAGTTCTTGAAGTTGATGTGTTGGAAAATTGTCAGGCTTAAGAATCTGAGCGACTTTGACAAGGGCTTATGTGACATTTGTGAGGACTGTGTCAGAGCATCCCCAAAAAGGCAGGTCTGGGGGGTGTTCCCAGTATACAATTGCTGTACCTACCAAAAGTGGTCCAAGGAAGTACAACTGGTGAACCAGCAACAGGGTCATGGGTACCAAGGATCATACATGCATGTGGGGAGCGAAGGATAGCTCCTGTGATCCCATCCCACAGAATAACAGAACTTACTGGAAAAGTTAATGCTGGCTATGATAGAAAGATGTCAGAGCACACACATCACGTTTTCTTTTACATCGTGTGGCTGGCCTGACGCGTTGTTTAGCTGGAGAAAAGGTGGCACCTGGGTGCACTTTTGGAAGAAGGCAAGTCACCGGAGGGATTATATATGTAATTGAAACGTGGTCATTGTACACCTTATACACGTTTTTATGAACATAGTTAGAAATAGATGTAGAAATTAAATTTACGTAAGGATGTAATGTTATTGCAACGAACCTATTTCTTCACGAGGCACCCACTTCTGTATAACTATCAACTTTGTGTATGGGTTTTTATTTTGGCCTGTCTCTGAAATAAACCTTGAAATACTATATTGAACAAATTGATTGTGGTTATCTGGTTTGTAAATGGGGTTTTAACCTTAAACAAATACAGCACGTTTTTGTTGTCGTTTCACTTCCCAGTACAGGTTGCCGGTGAATAAATGAGCCCTTAGCTGACAGTGTTTCTTTATTGGTTCTAATTGACCTCAGATAAGCGCCATGTAAGTGCTTCTATTTCGATGCCTTGATCTGGCCAGAAACAGCTGGCCACATTCTGTCAGCTCCTGTGTCTGCTGTCTCCTGTCTCCCATGGGCCCACTTGGCGGAGAGTGCGTCAGCATTCCCTGTTGGTCTGTTTAGTTCACCACCCCAGCTATTGCACAATTGATGGTCAGCCTCCCAAACCTGTCTTTTTGGACAGTTATTGCATCAATGTGTTGTTTGTAGTTGTTTATTGTTTGTTTTGTACTAGTCGATCGAGTCTACATAATCAGTTGCATATGGTTTTAATGGCTGTCTTATAGCAGAAGCATGGCATACCAAATGATGTACTCTTAAGTGACCATTCTATCGCAAACATTTTATATATAGTGAAATGTTGTATTGAATTTGCACATGCACACCCATACACCAAGACATTTTGGCAGCCTTGTTAAAAGTATTCACGCACCCTGACCTTACCAAATCAACAACACTGATTTGTCTCCCATCTTGTTTGGGGATTTGGGAGAACACAGAGTTTAGCTTTACAATAAGGTTTCGGTTAGGGGTCATTGCAAATGAATAATGTAAATAAATAATGTTCAAGGATCACTATCCTACAGGAAGCACCCATCATCACCCAGTCATAGCCTGCAGGGAGGGATAGCAAGATGTTGGCCGATAAACCTCTTGTACCTTATGGAATTCATGATGCCATGCATACAAATTATATTGCACCCATGCTTCTACTTCTAGAAGGTGTCCTTATTTATAAAGGTAAACAACCTTTTGTGTCATGTAATTTCTGACTTTCACCATATTATTTTTAACAGCCATTTTTACCAAGCTTGTAACTATTTATGGACAGAATTAATATTTGAATTCTAGTTGGTGCTCAATTCTAATCATGTACATTTTGGACAAACTTGTGGCCATACATTAAATTTAGCTCATTCATTTGTATTTGCTGTATATGTGCTTGTGTGTGTAAAATACAAAAATGTTGTTGATGTTTTGGTATTTGTCTAATTTGACAATTAAACGACATACCACCTCCTTTCCCTAGAGATTCAGTGGAATCAGGTTACACTGGACAGTAATCTGGTCTTTGTATCTTGTCAGCTTCAACTAGGGTCAGAATCGAGGATTTCTTATTCTTATAATTTGACCTTATCTGCTTACTGTATCCTTATTTTCAAGGATGTTATTGTAATAAATGAAATAATGTAGTAATTATTTTCAGCTTTTCTTCATATAGTTCCTTGTTTTTCTTATATTATTTTCCACAGAAATCCACAGGTGCCGCAGGAGGTGCTATATCTAGAAGAAGAAACGGAAAAGTATTTCTAGGTACGTTTCTGCATTAATTGTGATGTTCTTCTCAGAGTGGGCTAAGAAGATGTTGATACTTTAGGTCCTTTTAGATAGTGTAAGTTGTTTTATACTAGGACACGGTTGCTCACTCACTTTGCTCGAGTGTATTCAGTTATTCATTTAGAAAATGTTTACATAAAGAAAAAAAGATATTTGCTTGATTTAGCATTTTGAACATATAAAGAAAGATCACTGGATTGGAGTATGCCTAACCAATATCATGTATGTGATTCAAAGAGTTTCAATCAATCTTTATAAATGAGATTGCAATGAAAACAAAAAAATGTCAGCCATCTTGTATTTTTTCTACAGTACCTCATATCGGCCTCATGTTCTTTTCCCAATGCTACAAATTTTTCCCATTTTGACCTTCACCATAGTCCTTTTCTGTAGTCTGACTAAATTTAGCTCATTTATTTGTATATGCTGTTAGTAATCGTTCTAAATTAAAAGTGCCATATGCTAGGTCTGGCCTAGTCTCCCTCAACTCAGGGGGTTGGTTTACAGCGGGGCCGTCCCTGCCTGTCGCTCTGCTGGCCCCCCAGCTGCCGTGCCCTGTCAACTCCCTGGTCTGACACACTTTTGCCACTGGCTGCCATTGACTCGAGGAGGGAAAGACCCCTTACTGGCCAGCAGTGTAAGGATTCTTTCCCCTCTCTCTCAGCCTGTGCCCTACAGTGGGGCTTGACAGGCCACGGCTCAGAGATGGTGTAGTACGCCGTAAGTCATGCTGATAGTTAGTACTCCAATTAGACACCCACTGTAAAAAGGAAGTGTCCTGAAACTCAGATTTCTATTCTTCAACAGTCTAAGAGTCAAAACTATTATTCTTCACAAACCTGCACAACCAAAACAAATTTCTATCTCAAAATGTATTTAACTTAGGTGATCTCCAATCCATGTAGTTTTGTCAAGTTACAGGGAACATTCAGTACCTCTTAACATCAAGGTTTGAGTTTTAGTTTGATGAATCTATATACAGTAGTCTTAAGTCTTTATGGCACACAGTATTTGGTCTTTAATTCCCTTGAATTGAGTGATTTGAGCTTGTTTCTATTTACTTCACTCATCGACTCCTCCGTCTTTCCAATGAATTTGTCTGACTGGATTCCAGTGCTACTTTTTGCATTTCGATAGCAGCGGGATGATCTCTTCACATGTCAGCATGAGACTCAAGGACACTACAACAACTAGTCATAACACTGCTTTAGACAGCATACATTCTATAATTAATTTACAAAGTCCACAACTCTGGAGTTCGGTACATTCAATTGCACTCATTGGGAATGCTATTTTAATCACAGGATTAGAACACAGGATCAGCCATCTACCAATTTCTTAGGATCAAGCGTCAGTGACTAACATGTCGTATCTAGTTTACTTAATATGTGCTGTTTCATGCGGGAGCATCTAGCCTGATGTCACACAGTCAGTTAAAGTCAATTGGAATGTCTGCCTCCTTTCTTAAAGATTTAGAACTAAACCGTGATTTTAATGGAGACGAGTATGAGTGTGAAGATGAGGCCAAGCTCGTCATATTCCCTGACCACTTCGAGATTCCCTTACCAAATATTGAAGAGCTGCCTGCCCTGGTTAGTGAGTGTGTATTGCCCGGCTTGCTGTGTGCCGTGCATGTTAAAAGGCGGGGGGGGGAGACACTTTTCATTTTGGCTTTTGCGGGGGCTCGTAATATGTGGAAGTCAGTGCTATTTATTTTATGCATGGCGTGACTCCTCCCTTTCTTTCAGCTCTTGTATAGTATTTAATTTTGCATGGAGTGTTAATGATAGTTGTGGTTATCAAGCATTTAGTGCTGGAGAGTGTTTGCTGCTAGCTTAGAATGAGCAGCCAGTGCTAACATTGGAAATTACAAGACTTAAGACTTCAAGGTTTTCTCGCTTGCTTTATTGTTCTTTTAAATGCATGGTTTGTTCATTAGTGGCATTTCCCAAACATCAATGCTTTCAGTAGTATACCACTAAACAGACGTTCCTTAGTAGACAGACTACACCACTTACTGTCCTACTGTTTTAATTTTTTTTCAATTGAGCTTTAAAAAATAATTAGCCCCTTGACTTCCAGGTGACAATATCTTGCGATGCAGTGCTCAATGCAGCATCTGCCTACAAGAAGCAGGAGCCTGACTCCTGGGAAGAGGACATCCAGGTGTCCAGACACTCAAGGAGCCTCCGACAGCAGGACAATGGAGTCCGAATACCACCAAGGTAAATTCAAGTACAAGCCGATGCACTGATACACCTTACCTCTGTTCTGTAGCTTCTTTTCACTGTAAATAGTGTTGGGCGCTCACTTGCCCCTTAAAAGTTTATTTGTGCAATGTTGTATCCGGAAACATTCTTGCCATGGGTATTACCGATTTGATATGTTGACCCCCCCGTCAGTGGCTGGAAGTGTGAGAAGTGTGAGATGAGAGAGAACCTGTGGCTGAACCTGACAGACGGCACAGTGCTCTGTGGAAAGTGGTTCTTTGACGGCAGTGGAGGGAACGGCCACGCCCTGGATCACTACAGAGAAACCAACTTCCCCCTGGCTGTCAAACTGGACACCATCACCCCAGATGGAGCAGGTCAGTGATGGGGACATCCGTCACCCTGCTAACACACACAAAGAATTTCACTAACCTCTTTCACTGATTGACAATATTGCTGTCAAGATTGTGGGGCCATGACAGCGGAGAAAGAAGTGATAGATGGCTTTGTGTTGGTGTCTTTATGAAACTCTGATGTGACCCCCCGTTCCGTCCCCCCAGATATATATTCCTTTGATGAAGAAGAAGCCGTGCTGGATCCACACATATCAGAACATTTGTCACATTTTGGAATAGACATGCTACAGATGCAGAGGGTAAGTTTGCTTTGTATCGAGTTAAAAAGGTATGAGATTGTGTACTGATGTGTGTAAGCAAGTCTGGTGCGATATGTTGGGTGAGAAAGTCTGGCACAAATTGCTGCTGTGGTATCACCCAGACTGATTGTTGTGAGTGTCCGTTGGGTGTGTGTACAAAATTGGTGACCAGTCTGTAAAGCGCTCTGAGTCCTTAAGAACGGCGCCAAAAACTAAATACAACACATTTTTATTATGATTAGATTCTTTCTCTTAACACAACCACCAAAATACATAGACCCATACATACATCTTATACCTAACTAATACTACAGTGACAAAAGGGAAAAGGATGAGGGGCTTTGGGGTCTTTCTGGACATCTCCACATTCTGTCAATATAAATTCATCAACTTAAGTGCCCTGGCTGCAATGTCTGCTTCTAACATGCTCCCCTCACTCTCCCCAGACAGAGAACGGCCACCACACAGAAAACAACGTGCGAGCGCGGGTCAGCGAGTGGGAGGTGATTCAGGAGTCCGGAATGAAGCTGAAGGCGGTATACGGCTCGGGTTACACGGGCCTCAAGAACCTGGGGAACAGCTGCTACCTGGGCACCGTCATGCAGGTCCTCTTCAGCATTCCTGAGTTTCAGAGGATGTGAGTACCTCGGGGTGGGAATCAGAGGCCAGCCAGGCCCAAATTATCAACCAACATAGGCTTCAGACAATTGGTGTCAGACTTAAGGCAGAACCAAAAAAAGATATGCTGAGTTTAAAGGGAACCTAATATGCTTTTTGGTTTTTTTCCTTTCCTTTAGTATGTTATATAGCTTTTTGTGCATGTTAAAGGTCTGAAAAGTTTAAAGCCCATTGTCCACGCCAAAGGGAGCTACTCTCTCTCTCACAGAAAACACTGCTCCTGAACGGCCTACAACGCCTCGTTTGTAGTTTGCCGTTCTCTTCCGTAATTTATCTACGTCACCAAGTCACACATTTGCGTAATGCCCACATAGCGGCTATTTTGGCACGCCTTCACACATAGCCACACAGAGTCAGAGCGGAGGCCGGGAAGGCCGGGAATTTTGTATAGTGGTTTTGTCATGTCGAGTTTTTGTCAGTGTGAAGGCAAATTCCCATTGTTTGGCCAGCTGACCAATCAGAGTAGATTGGGCTCGTCGGGAGGGGGGTCTTAAAGAGACAGGAGCTAAAACGGAGCGTTTCAGACAGAGGGTGAATAGAGGTGCTGTAAACCCAGGCAGTTTGGAAAAGATTTATTGTTTATTGAACATTAAAACATACAAACCTATTCTACCTAAATAAAGGTATGAACCTGAAAATGAGCATAACAGGGCCCCTTTAATGTACTAGAGCTGCTTATCATTATTAAAATTATGAAAAAGTAGCAGAATTTTAGAATTTAGCTGCGATGTGCCGAAGCGTATTTCTTTGTGTTTGGTGTGTAGCCTGTCTGAAGTGACTGCATGGGGTGCTTTCTATCTCTAGGTATGTGGGCAACCTACAGAGGATATATGACTACTCTCCTCTCGACCCAACACAGGACTTTGCCACACAAATGTAAGTGAAGCAGTCATCACTTTATGTTGCATGTGTGTCGAACCACTTACAACGAACCACTTCTAGTGTTTGGAGGTTCCACCACAATGTTTTCTGACTAAACTGTTAGGTGAAAAACTAAGAAATATAGCACCACCCTGTTTCTTGTTGTTGTCTTGTTGTATACTGGATGAAATTGGATGGCCTGGCTGGGTAAGTTATTACGTTACAAGTAAGGAAATTAAAACACATCAAGCAATTGGAATGCAAAAAAAAAGGTTTTTGCAGATAACCTCAGATAGTAAGCAGTTTGGAAATGATGATGGCTTGTTATGAAACCGGAGAAATGTCATGCTTGATATATCATATTTAACAAAAATAAAATCTAAATTTTTCCATTCTTAAAATTAGTTTTTCATGTTCTTTTCTTTACACCTGGTTATTCTGCACTGTACGTTATAGCAGCATTGCTGGGTTTAGTTTGTAACATCTGTCAAGCTGCAGTATGAGCATGAGAGTCATGGGCTGGGCAAGATGAAAACTGAGAAGGTTTTTGGTTGGGTAGGTAATGAATATTGGTCATTGAGCAACAAACCATGGCTATAAGAGCCCAGGCTGTGTGCAAGATTATATTTATGTCCTTCACCATGTTCATATTATGTTTTCTGTCAACATAAACAAACCTGTTGTTTACAAGGAAAAGATTGGCATAAGCTGCTTAGCGCTTGTACTGAATCGGGATCGGCCGATAGTACTCTGAAAACGTATGTTTGTCATGATTTTGTTTTCAGTATCATTATAGTATATTTGCTCTAATTCTTGTTTTTGTGGTCTACCACCAGGGCTAAAGTGGGCCATGGGCTGATCTCAGGCCAGTTCTCTAAACCTCCCATGAAATCTGAGCTCATTGAACAGGTGATGAAAGAAGATTACAAGGTATTAGACTGGGTATGTCCAGCTCGCAATCAGGGCACAAAATCAACCATTTAAAGGCAATTTACTTGACATTTTAATATGAAATCACAAATAAGGAAGCTGAAAGAATAAATAGCAACTAATGCATACCAACGCCACATATTATTATTGAATCGTTATAGTTTATAATATGAGAGAAAATCTTTTGACACATATTTTTAATACACATTGTTCCAATTTGATTGTGCTATGACCTTACACTTGCAACCTTAAAATAGATTTTGGCTGTTGTCTGAAGTGTACCACTGAAATTCCTTTTGAGCACAGTTGGTAGTCACAGTTTAATTATGTGTTTCTCTTGTTTGCCCTTCAACTGCCGTTTAAAAGCTGATATGAAAGCAGGTCTTTCTCAAATTTCCGTTGCCATAGTGCCACCATGTCCTCACAGACACTTATATTGGTTTTTATTTGACATTTCCCAGTTGACTCATGCCACACATCTGTTATTGTGGGTGAAAACATTGGTTTCCATTCTAATGGATTATACAAACAAAAGAAGCTTGAAGACACTATTCTGAGCAAGGCATGTCTCTAAGCCCCCTCAATACCTTTAGGCCATTTAAGCTACAGTATTTGATGGAGGAAACACAGATCTGCAGCCTATATGGGAGGGTGCAGACTTGTTCGGACGCAAACGCAGACTGGTAGTCCATTTTATTATAAAATGCAGAGTAGTTACACGTGTAGCAACAGAACCTCTCCTTCTAACAACAGTCTGCTATTTGTTAACACAATCTCAGCTATTTGCTTTCTCAGCCTCTTTTTGTTACCACACTCTCTGCTATTTTCTAAAAAAGTCTTTGTCTGCTATCACAGCATTTATTGTGCTATTGCAATCTCTTCTTGTAATGCCTGGCCATTCATTTTTCAGTGACCAAGTATTGTATTGATTGTTTTGGGGAAGCCCCTTATTGATGCACTTATTGCGAAGAGGAGCTGTAATAACAATTTTATATTGTCACTTGTGTCAACTTTAATTATTTTGTGAGTACATGGACTTACCTATCTACCACATTATAAGTAAGTTAGGTCTCGTTGATTAGATCATTAGATTACCATAAGTAACAACGCATTCAAGGACTCTCCAGACTTGTTTGGACACATACAGATTGCCCATGTCAATAATGTGTGTACCTGTAGATGAACAAGAAAAATGTAAGCAAACCCTTTTGTATTTATATATTTTATTGTAGTGATATCTTCATTTTTTAAAATGTATTTACGATGTCTTAGGTCTGTGGGTAGTTTGCTCAACAGATGTATTTCCTACCCTCACTAGTACTTTGATCGCTTGTCATACTTCCTTAGCCAGTTGAGTCATACACAATGTTTGGTGACGCCTTGTTGTCTTGCAGCACCAGCAGAAGGGGATCTCTCCCAAAATGTTCAAGGCCATGGTATCCAAAGGCCACCCTGAGTTTTCATCCAACAGACAGCAAGATGCTCAGGAGTTCTTCCTGCACATCATCAACCTGGTACAGGTAGTTATCAAAGAGCTTTAGCTATCAGCACTATCTGGGCTATGTTCATAAGTGATGCGCAAATGTTACACATACATATACAATTAATTACATGCTACTGGAGAAATGCCTTTAAAACTGGTGCTTGTTATCAACAAAAAATTACTACTTTAGAGCCTGCAGGGTTGTTGCCATATGTTTAACAGTAAAACAAATATTGTAGTTTTGACAATATAGGCACAAGCTTTTTTTCTTGCTGACTGGATCAAAGTTACTATCACAAGATGGTTGGACGGGTGGTTCTTGGATTCTGGCACGTGGTCTTTTGCTCTCTCACTTCTGGATGCCACATGGTCAATGGGAAAGGAGGGGGTGACTGTTTTCGATGAAACAGCACGCTGGCCCCTTTGGTTGGCAGAAAAACCACTTGTGCTCTGAAGTGACTTTCTCAACAAGGATATATATAGATCCCCCTATCTGTTACGCTGGGCAGATAATGCTTCCTATTCTGCCTTTACCACAGCCAACATGTTCAGACTCCAACCTGACACTTTGTTAATACCTTTTATATAATCACAACTTTCTGCCAAGCTACATGTGCTTTGACTATACAGCACATATACAGTATTTTATCATTTTAATAATAAAAAAATATTTTATTGATGTAACACTTTTATGATACTCAGACGCTTCACAACATCTACATGGATAACGTGGCAAAAATAAACAGTTAAACAGATACTAGGAGAACAGACAGAGAACAACAACAGTTCAAACTATAAGTATAACAAAAGGACAGCATATCAATAGAAGGATAGGACAGAGTTAATCAGGGTAGGCTAGGGTGAAAAGATTTATGGTGGTTTTGAAAGATTGAGAGAGTTAGAGGAGGGAGAGAGCTCTATAGTTTAGGTGTGTTCTGACACAGTAGCTGTAAGGATAATTCTGTTGAAAGTCACCCTCAGAGATTCCAGCCTTCACTCCAATCATATTTCAATGTGCAAACTATTTATTTTATTACCATATTTTACTAAACACGGTCCTAAATGTATCCCATCAAATTGCTATTTGCTGAGTGTATTAGTGGTCATCTTCAGCTGCCACTCATCATTCAGAAGAGTGGAGTTGGTATGACAGAGATAGAAAGAGCCTAAATTGTAGCCATCATTGCCAACTTCCACCAGCAGGCGAAAAATACTTATGTGGAGTAAAATTATAACCTGGCTATTTCTGTGGCCTCTTAGAATAGACAGTGATTCCTGCATCGTTAAATTGCCCAGCAGCCATCACCACAATCACAGGCATCTTCTCTGCTGTTTTACCCCTGTACAGGAGGCAAACAATTAGAATCCGAATGTAAGTAAAGAGAGGCGTATAACACTCAAATAGGATTTCGAGAGATTTGGTGTACTCTCACGGAGGAGGAAGCAGGGATGTGCATTTCTTTGTTTAATTAATGGGTCTCGTAATGTTTTCATGACCAACCAACCTCCTCCTTCCCCAGAGGAACAGCGGCGGCTCAGAGAACCCCAGCGACGTCTTCCGCTTCCTGGTGGAGGAGCGCGTGCAGTGCTGCCAGACGCGCCGCGTTCGCTATAACCAGCGAGTGGACTATCTCATGCAGCTGCCCACCCCCCTGGAGGCGGCCTCCAACCGTGGTGAGAGAGCCCCAGCTTGCTCCCCCTGTGGCGGGCCTGCCTGGTACAGCTGGCAGAAGGCTGGTGCAGGTGTCACTGCCCCCAGGCACAACCAGCAGGGTGCTAAAGCAGCCTCAAAGGCCATGGAGGGGAGGATCAACCATCCTGAGGCCGTGGATCAATAGCTTTTTAAGCAAGTGGGGATTGGATGGTTGGTGCCCTGGCTGGTCGCCTATGTTAATGAGACGTTGGGATGTTGCCATGAAAGTAGCTGACCTTTTGATAAACATGTACACAAGGTTTCTTGAATTGAAAGAACGATTGCCATTTTAGTCTATTTCTGTTATTGTTTTGCAGATGTTTATCAACAGCAGTGGAAGGAGGTTTTGAAATTGGATTGAATAGAGAGTAAATGACTCACTCTGATGTGTGTGTATGTGTTTTGTGTGCTGTTGTCTATCCACCCAGAGGAGCTAATAGCATATGAGGCCAAGAGAAAGGAGGCTGAGGAGAACATGCGGGCCCCGCCGGAGCCGGTGAGAGCTCGCATCCCTTTCACAGCCTGTCTGCAGGCCTTCACCGAGCCAGAGAACGTCCGCGACTTCTGGAGCTCAGCACTGCAGGCCAAGTCTGCTGGGGTCAAGTATGTCCTTTCCTAGTTTCACTGCTTCAATCCACTATTAATAGAAAGAAATATATAAGTAAATGTCAACTTTTTTATAGTAATATATAAATAAGTATACATTTTTGGGGATTGTTTTTATAGTTTATTTAAATATTTTTATTATTATTAATATATGAACTGTTTCTCACATATAATATGTCTGATAGAATAGGACAGCAGTGAATGGATCTTACAGGGAAAGTAGACAACTATCTAATCTGTCAAACTACCAGATACATTTATAAAGATAAGTCAGATCATGTATTTATTGTATTTCCTAACGGTTGCCTTTTTTCCCAGGACTTCTCGTTTTTCATCCTTCCCAGAGTATCTGGTTATGCAAATAAAGAAATTCACCTTTGGGGTTGACTGGGTTCCTAAGAAACTAGGTAAGTAAAAGTGCTGGCCTCCATTTTCTTTATTTGTGTCTTTTTGTAGTATTTGTATGTCTTTGACAAGACAAGATTAAACTTAGGCACTCTAGGTAAGCTGAGGCAAAGTCTCTCAAGGCAGCAAGTTGTAGATAGCTTGTAATTTTTGTGATTGATTTAGAATACTTTGCACCTTTTTCAATTGGAATAAGCTTCTTGAGGTGCTGAAAAAGGACTTGACTCAGTTCAGCCAGCAGAAGGCACTGTCCCACTGTGTGTCAAGGTCTCTTAAGGTTTTACAGCTCTATAGAGTAGCGGGTGTACTTGCTACACTAAATTGCCTTTCCTCAGCTCACTGAAGAGTGCTCAGGTAAAACATCTTTGCAAAGCTCAATTATTTAGAACAAACGCAGTTCAGAGGAGGTTATTGTAGCTTTTTGTATTGTCATCACTTATTGTTGCTGTTGTAAGAGCTTTAGTGGACACTTAGTGGGTCTGGACTCATGTCTCACTCAAGTCTGGACTTTGTATTTCTTTAGGTTCTTGTTATATTTCTAGTCAACCCATTTAAAATGCATAAAAGCAACGTCAACATGCATTGGACCTTAAACACGGTCTCAACAACCACTTTTCTACTCATATCTGTATTGGTTGTAGCTTTTGCCTTCAAGCTTTTGTCGAACCAATTATGTTTATTTTTACCTGTAACCTCTCACCTTGCCTCCACAGACCTAGCCATTGACGTGCCAGACTTCCTGGACCTGAACCGACTCCGAGCAACAGGGCTGCAGGCGGGAGAGGAAGAGCTCCCCGACATTACGCCTCCCATCGTCCTTCCTGAAGACACCCGAGGTAAGGTAGTGACCACTGTCACCTGCGTCCATGCTGCCCCTACACCTACAGGGGTTAAACTAAGGCGTCGTCGTGTCCTATTTCACCCGCTTGTAGTTTATTTGGAACATTGCCAATGAATGAATTCTCAATGAATCCGAGGTTTTACTTTTACTGTTTCCTGAAATGAATAGAGTGCCAGTTTAATGTGATAATGAGAGCTCCAATTCCCAATGTTACAAATTTCAATATCAGAACTATTCAAATAATTTGAGATATCATTATTGCTTTTGTTGTGTTCCAAGGACTTGATCTAATGAATGATTTACGCTTTTACTTTCTCTGTGCATGTGATTTCTAATCTCTATTCCTCCACTTCCCTCCATTCGGATGAATTCTGCATAACGTGGTCGTCTTACATTTGAATATTTCAGCAGCGCAGTGTGCTCTGTTTGGTATCTGACATCAAAAACAACTGAAATGTGCTCCAGGCAAGAGTTCAAGACACAATAGCATAGTGCCCCTGGCTGTGCTCCACACACACGTCTAAGGACCAATGAGCACCTCTGTGACGGAGGAGCAGCTGTGTGCCACCGCTGTAGTACGGTTGTAACACAGACAACTGAGATTTAACTAAACCCAAGGAATACCACGATTCGGAAAGGTGGCGATCAGAGGGCCGCACTGAAAGGACTCGTCTTCAGTTTTTAAAGTTCTGTTCCTCAGACGTTCATAATCCTGAGGCTGAAAGTAATCATCACGAGGGGCTGATGAAAAGCCATGGCGCAGCGTTGATTCATGCTATGTTTGTATGATGAGCTCCATAAATCCTAAATGGAACACTAAGCCATTGTCCCCTGGCCTCGGTCGGAGGCGATAAATTACTCCTCGGTCACCTCTCTCTCCGACAAGGTGCCAGCACCTCCTAGTGATTTTCCGACTTGGCGCAAATCCGTTTCCTTTGGCTTCTCTCAACGCTTCATTACCTATCAATTAGCATTAAGGATATTGGTATTGATTCACTAGACCTCCTTTAAACACATTTTGACTTCCTTGGAGCAGTCATTGTGCTTGGTTAATGTGGAACAATGATTCTGTGTGGGGATGTAGTCGAGGTGTATTTAATTAATTTGTGCTTCATTTTTTAAATCCGTTTATGTTTGTTACTAATGAATAGTTGAAGCCATGTTTCTTTGGCTTACCTTATGCGGACATAAGAAAATGTGTCTCCTTTTCCAGTTATATATACATGTTTTTTTTTTTTTTACTTTCAGATAACTCCATGAACTCTGCGGACTGTAAGTATTCTATTATTTACAGTATTGTACATATGCACACTCGCTGCCTGACCCATATTGGAGATTGATAACCATGTTGTGACAAATACATTAGTCTGACAATGCAAACTCAAGCAGGTGCTGCAGTCCTCCTCACAGCACAGGGCAGCCTATTCTTTTGTCAGGTGGTTTTGCTGGAGTTTTTGTGGGCAAATATTTTTGGTCTGGTAAATAGTCCCTCCATTCCAAGGCCTTCCCAAGAGATTGCTCTCTGGTACCTTTTTAATGAGGCCCACTGAGGGAACCTGGTCTGTTGTTAGGAGGGCAATTGAAAATGTGGATTCAGCATCTGTTTGTTCAGCTTCCTCGTCGATTTTCCTCAGCTCCTGAAATAGACGAGGTGGCGGCCATGCAGCTGGCAGAGATGGGCTTCCCTCTGGAGGCCTGCCGGAAGGCGGTGTACTACACAGGCAACATGGGCCCAGAGATGGCCTTCAACTGGATCATAGCTCACATGGAGGAGCCTGGTAAGAGAGCATGGACACATAACACACACATACACTTGCAGACTCAAAGGGACTACCCTGTCTAATCTGGGTTGTCTGGGTGTCTGCCTGTGAACCCCAGCAGAAGTCCCATGGTACCTGGTGCCTAGCCTCCTATAGAAAGCGTGTAGGTTTATTGCTGGCGAGTTTGCGTTTGTGTGTGTGTGTGTGCGTGTGAGAGATGGTGTTCCAGGAATTTATTGTAGTCTCTATGGTTCTGCTGTCAAGGAATATTCCACTACCCTCAGGCTCTCTTTATTGAAGAGCTGAAAGTATCCACTGGTAATTCATAGTGACGTATTTGACCAACGACAACCCTCAGTATTTGAACATGCAACAATAAAGTGTTGGATTACTCATTATGCTGTCTATAGTAAGCCATCAGCAACTTACACATGCCTGCAGGCCATACACCTCTCAGCAAGTCATTAAATCAATAAAGGCCTTAGTACACTCAATCATAAGGACACGAGGTATATAAAATGACAAAAAGAAATTGGGAGAAGAAAGCAGTTCTTTTCTCCTTGAGACAGAGAACCGGTACGGAGGCAGTGGGGAGGGTCAACGACTGGGTGAGAAGGGCAGCGCCTGATTTCCCAACACGTTCTTTACGGGCCCTGTCTGAGTGCACCGTTTGACCCACATCACACAGTTCCCTGTGAAATGGGAGCTCTCAGCCACGCCTGAACACCGCCACTCAACCATGAACCCAAGTGTTTGGCGATTTCAACAGAATCCATTATTCATGGCTGCGTTGCCTTTACTACAGTACACGGTATCCACGCTAAAGCAGGATGATCACAATGATTTCCCTGTTTCTACTAAGCCTATTGGAGGTGGTGGAATGCTATTCATGTTACTGAAAAAGAAAGGATTTGTTGAGACTTGCTCTGTGGAGATGAACAGTTATACTCTTGCCTTATCGGGCCTTTCAAGTCTACAAGGTACGCTTTTGATTGGCACTCATAAATGTCCCTCAATCTTTGGCGGTACCATCCCCATTTCAAGATACACCTTCTTCCTGGTTTGTGCGCAGCTATTCTCCTACCGGGAGGTAGTTGAGGTTTTTGAAGCCCCGCCCATTCCAGTACTTCAATAGTCACAAGTTGCTAGTCTCCACCTTCTTCATACACACTGAGTGTCAGCCCTCCCCAAGCTTTCAAAGCAATATGTAGGAAGAAGCAACTGAGGCTAGTATTTGGCTAGTACCACTGTTTTGTCAGTGTAATTAGTGTTCTAATTATCAAAGAATTATCAAAGACAGTTCTACATTATAAGATCTCTAAAGTAGTTCAGTATGCATGATCTACCAGCTTTTATTTTTTATCACAAAAACAAAAAACTACTGGAGCATTCTTATTGTAACTCTGTGAAGTGAAGTACCCGCTGTTCCTTAACCGGGGAGGAATGAAGTCCTGTTCCAATACTGTCATGTCTTTGTTTCCTGTCAGACTTTGCAGAGCCCCTGGCTCTCCCCTCCTACATGGAGCCGGCTGCGTCCTCCAGCGGCAGCCTCAGCCTGGCAGCCACCCCTCTGGACAACCAGCCTCCCGAGGAGAGCATCGCCATCCTCACCTCCATGGGATTCCCCCGCAGTCACACCATTCAAGCCCTCAAAGCCACAGTCAGTACCCTATCTCTGAGCCCTCTGTGTACCTATTATCCATATGGAGGCTGTTTGGCTTACATGAGCTACTGCTTTTCCTTAAAGGTCCAAAAAACACACATACCCACTAAACTAGGCTTGTTTGGATCTCTGTAATCAACGACAGGGAGGAAGAGAGTTAGCAGCAATAGGAGAGACAGAGAGAGAGAGAGAGAGATCAGAGTGTCGAGTTGAAGTGTTTCAGAGTACACATCTCACAACAAAAAACAGTGGCTTAGTTATGCTGGGTTGTTGTAGCTATGTGTTGGTAACTGCAATTGTCCTTTCAGAATATGGACGGCGGGTTAGCTAAAGTAAATATTCCTGTGTCCAGACTATATATAATATATATCTACAGAAAATGGTTCAGAATATATATGGCTGTCACTTTGTGTCGTCTGCCTTGACACGTGTTGGGAGATGCAGGGGAAAGGAGATTGTGTGGGATGTCTGTCAATGTTTGAGCACTGATGATGTTGCAGTATGCTGAGAGAGGCACTATTTCCCACAGCATTGGCTGGGGGATTTGAATGTTGGTTGTGCTGATGAAGGTATATGGTGGGTTTGCTTGAGGAACTGAGCTAAGCCACCTCAGATTGACTGCCTTGTTGCTATGTGTATGATGATCTGCAACTTTAATGGCACAGCTGGTTGGTATCTAGTATTTTCCACATGCGGTTCACAAATAGCCTCAGGCGGTGGTTGTGTCATGGTTTAATTTATTTAACATTACTCCAAATACTTAATTCAAGAATTTAAAATCACGAAATGTGGACTATGTCCAAAATATATATTTTCTAAATTGTTGTTATACAATAGTCATTTGTATAATGACATTTTTACCAGATTGTCTTCCTCAAGCCTAATCTGTCAGCAAAACAAGATACAATAAAATTAATTATTCTTAGCTCCTCATCTGTACACACACCCATCCAGAAGGTTCTTTGAGAAACAACAACATATTCCTAATGGGGGTAGTGGAGGTGTGAAACAGCAAGCAGTCTCGTGGGTGATCTAAGAATAGCCCATTGCTGGTGGAGGAAGTGTTGGACCCAGTGGCCTGGTGGCCGGCTTGCCTGGGCACGACTATATCCGCCCAGCCCGCCCCTCCTTCCCACACTGGCAACTGGCTGTGAATCACACCGCTATTTTGGATTAGGGCAAACGCTAAATGAAGGATTGGAGCACACACGGTTTACTGACACTGCTTTAAAAGCTGTACATTTTCAATGGGGGTGAAATTAGTGGGTTGATAGTTATATTTCTCACTATTTGATTAATAATAATAATAATAATAATAATAATAATAATAATAATAATAATAATAATTAATAATAATAATAACTAGATAGGGCTACAATTTCTGTTGAAATTGTGATGTGTGCTTGCAGTACTGCGGTTACACTTGTAACCCTACCACGCTAATGTTTATCCACGTAACCACAGCAACTTGTGCTGTTCTTCAAATAGCATAAGACGTTGTGTCATTCAACGGTTCTTTGAGGAAAAGTATAAATCCCACAGCTTAGATAATGAAACCGTATGATTCAAAAGAACCAGGTGAACATTTCCCTGCATAATATGTCTATGCAACGTTAAAACTGGAATCGAAATCACAAGTTAGAAAACCTCAAAATGATCCCACCCTGGCCACCCCATAGAAAATTGCATGGTTCCGCCACTGGTTTACAGTGGACGTCAACGGAGAGCGTGGTCTTCAAACAAACGGACACCAAGCCAAAACTATACAGCTCACAGCTTAGATAATGACACCTATGATTCAGAAGAACCAGGTGGACATTTCCCTTTATAATATGTATATTAAACGTTTAAATTGGAGGCGCTATGATAGGTTAGAAAATAGCAATCTATTCGAAATCAGCAACGTTAAGCATAGCACGCTAATGTTTATTTCGTAACCACGGCAACCTGGTCAATGTCTGTCGAGTAGGGTAAGGTGTGGTCGCCTTCAATCGTTTCTCAAATGAAAACTATACATCTCACAGCATAGATAATGACACCGTATGAACCGTAAGAACCAGGCGAACATGGCCATGTATTATATGTCTATTAATCGTAAAAACTGGAAGCGCGATCACAGGTTACAAAATGGCAAGGAATTTGAAATGAGCAACGTTTAGCTAGAGTGG
>JAVQIZ010021947.1:0-10956 GCA_036023535.2 Galaxias brevipinnis | reverse complement strand
GAGACATTAGCATAAGCATATGGGTGATAGCTAACATCGCTGCCTTGCGCTTTTTTTGTGCATAAGAAATGATGATGCCGGTATTATTATGGTTTGTCTCCACATATACCCTACACTGTTGTGTGTTTCTCCACGGGATTGTAAGCGTGTGTACATGTGCAAGAAAAGAGTGATTGTCCAACTTCATAGCCCGGGATATTTTTTTGCATAAGCCGTGGTATTGCTTAATGTGGCAATGTGAAAAGTGTACTCGTACTCAAGCTGGCTCCATGTATTCCTCATTACAGTCTACCCCAGAATGTGCGTGGCTGCATTATAAACCATGGCAACCTTATGTGTGTATGCTGGGCCATGTTGATGCCCCCCAACTGCCACTCTGCTTCCTCCTGGGTGAGCTGGCGGGTCTGTCTAGAGAGCCGTGTGAGTAGACGAAGCTGCCTGCCCCACACAAGGCCAGGGCACAGGGGTGGCTATGGAGGCTGCAGCCCTGTGGGGCTGCGTGGGTGAACTCCGGGGAGACCCTAAGCAGGAAATGGACAGAAGGGGGGATCAAAAATAAGCCTGGACAAGAAGTTCAAGCAAAAAAAGAAAAAATAAGGGAGAGAGAGAGAGTGAAAACACAAGGCCAAGAGCGAGTGCCTTCTCGGGTTTCGTTTTAATAGCGCAGGGCCATTTTTCTCCCTTTGCACAGAGCACAGACCTAGGCCATTAGGGCCTCTGTAGAATGGGTAAACCTCCTGCTATTAAAACCACAATTTGCACTGTCAGCTCCTATGAGGCAAATCACCCCACGACCCCCCTCCACCCAACGCTGGGACCTTTTTTCCCTCCTTTTGTAGCAACTTTCAGGCCACAATAACCATCATCTGTTAAAGGCGGCGGGTCCATTACACTTCCCCTTGCTTGCGTGGCCCTACATTAAGCTAATATTATCTATTCCCAGAGTGGCCCGGCCCTGCACACACTCTATCTATTATTCATCTCTCAGCTCACAGCTAATGTTTTCTCTGAATTATTTAAACCCATCTTCATTTATCAATAAACATTAATGTTAAACAAAGAATGCTGATGAGCAACATGACTTACACTGTGAAAAGTTTATGAGATTATTTGGAATGAACGCTTTGATTTATGGATGTGATATTCACCGGCAATGTTTCAAGGGAAGGACAATAGACAGCGCTGAGGAGCCGGGCAGCGGAGAGAACCGTTCTGCCAGGAGCGGCCGGATCAGTCTCTTTGTTCACGGTCAATACGCTCAGCACTTTACCAGTCAATGGGGGCGATACATACACATTTACAAGGCACATATTCATTGATTTCCCTACATGTCTTTTATAAATGAATTGATTATTCTTGTGATTTCACAACAAAGGGAGGAAGAATCCTACCTGCCCCAGTCAGACATGCTCGGCCCGTTGAAAGCTCTTCCACACAGTATTAGCCTATCTCTCCCCAGGGGGCCATTACTGGTCAATACGGCCAGTAGTGAGAACAAAATGAACCAGGGCCTCAGAGATGTCTGAGGGACAAGGAGACACTAGCAGACCCGAGTGGAGCCCTCCATCGGGGCATTCGGGTAGGAAGAAAGCCCTGTGTCGCCACAGTCGTTTGACTAATGGGAGAAAACAAACCCAGCTTCCCAGTCCTCTCTGTGAAAACACATTTGGGGTGTTATGGATGACCCGCAGAGGCCCACAGTCAGTTCTGCCGGCAGTAGAGTAACACCGTTTTAGGAACTAGCAGTCTGGCGAAGAGGTTTACTCGGAAACATCGCCGTTCATTCTTCTTTTTCCCCACTGCGGCGTACTAGCCGTGCATGCAGTACATCGCTTTATCAGCTTTTAAACATGCGGTGTGGATTACATGCAGAATAAAAGGAGGGGGAGGAGCCAAGATGAGTGGGTGGGATTGGTGCATCTCCAACATTCCTAAATCACCTGTTTTGAGGGCAATCGCCCTCCACAGACCACCATCCATGTAAAATCCGGCAGAAATTCATTGCGCACATTTTAATTGAGCAAAAAAAAAACGTGCTTAATCCCAATCTATACATTTCCTCTTTTTTTTTTTGTTGTTTTTCTTTTGCATCACTTAAAGGCCATTCTCTGCTGTCAAAACAGGTCCACATTCGACGCCCATGCAAACCCCTCAACGAGCCCTGCCAGCAGAGGCCCCCGCACTGGGCTCTCCACCTTCCCGTGTCTCCTGTGTTGGGTAAACAAGGCGGAACCCCTCGTCAGCGTAGCTAAGCTGGCGGCTCGTGACAGAACGCTGAATGAGTGATTTAAGGTTTCAAGTGAGCAGCTTTCACAGTTAATTAACCTGCTGATGGCTGCGCGCGTGCGAAAGACGGAGGGACAGGGAGAGAGGAGAGGAGAGGAGAGAGGGGTGCCCGCTTTGGCGTCACGTTGCGTCGAGGCAGGCAGCGGAGGAGGGGGGGGGGGGGGGGATGCCGGTACGACATCAAGGCTTAGCGTGGTGCTGCGGCCTGTGTTTGTTTCTCCGCTCTGCCCGGTCATTTGTTCTGCAGGTTGAGTCTGTCTTCCTGTTCTCTCTCCACACGGCTAAGAAGTTTCCTCGTCTCTCCGCACCTTCACCGATCAGGGGAGGGTTTTCAACAGGACGTGGGGATGTTGCTGTTTTGTCTACCTCTCTGAAATGACACACAGTCCTACTAACCTACTCATGATGAGGGTAGTTTGAAAAACAAGAAAGGCATGAGGGGCAAAACAGACTCACTAACATGTTGGACAAACGCTGTACCTGATTCTTTTCCATTCAGTTTCCAAGTACATTTATAAACATATACAACCCTTTAAACGTATCTGATGTGTTCTGTTCAACAGTGGAGTGTTATAAAAGCCCCTCCTCCCAGGAGAAAAGTAATCCCCGGGTTAGCACAGTAATTACGGAAGCCCAGAGCCACGCAATCAGGAAGAGGTGCTAGCTCAGGGATACCTAAAGACCGCCGACCACTTCACCCCTGTGAAATTCACAGGAAGTTAGCTGTTAAGCCACATTTAAATATGAGCTAATCATTCCTGCTGTAAAAATGTTCCCCGACGCCTGGCGCTCACACTGGGAGGTCAGGGACTTTGGGGTTTTGATGTGTGGCTCATTCGCTCTGGGCCACAGTGGCGTGCACACACACACACACACACACACACACACACACACACACGCAGACACACACACACACACACACACACACACACACAGAGATAGACACACACACACACACACACACACATACATACACACATACACACACAAACAAACACACACACACACAAGCACACACACACCTCCTCTGCTATTAGCAATCATCAATGCACTCCCAGTCACTTCGGGTTTCCTTCAGAAACTCGAGCTGTGGCGTGTTGAAAGCCGGATCCTCACCTGTTAGCGGAACACCCGCCGGTCTTCTGGGTCAGAGTGTGTATTTTTCTCTGGTTTGCCACCCAGGCAGGAATGCAGGGCACTGGGGAGGGGCGTGTGAGTGATTCACGTCCTGATAATTACAGTGTGTGTCCTCTCACAAGGAGCAGCTGACGGTACAGACCCTTTGGACACACCGGACTGTAACGTTGACATGGAGGCCTCTACAGGAATGTTCTCAGACGTTTGTCCTATAATAACAGTCCTCAAAGGCATAGCTGCCTTGAGAGAGAGAGAGAGAGAAAGCGCAATTAGTTTGTGCGTGTTCTAATAATATCATTCATTTCATTTTCAATTCAACAATGTGAATTTGATCTGAGCTCAAACGAGAGCTTTTGCTCAAATCATAGGGTAATAGTGGCTCCAAGACGAAGCGTTTGATATTCATCTGCATGGTGGTAATGCATTTGTAAATCCTTTGCTAATTTACATTAAGCTTGGGGCTGTTCAGCAAAACAATATACCACTGAGGGGAAATGGATTAACCAAACCTAACCGAACATGTAAGTCATTATTGACTTATAACCTTCTTAACTACTGTTGTCAGGAGGTGGTAATTGTGTCTTCATGCACAAGAGTAGCTCCAGGTTGTTTAAGATGGCCCTCTGACGAGCTCTTTCGGCAATGTTGATGAGCCAAACTAATCATAGTGGTGTCCCGATGGAAATTTATGAAAAACATAGATAAGTATATTTTGATTTGGTAGTTTGAAAAGGTCAAACAAACATTAAGCCGACTGTATGTTTCCAATAACTCTTTACAAAATTGGTTTAAAAAAGCATCTTACGTATTTTATTAATTTACAGTAAACTAATAATTTCACCACAATTCCTTTACAGAGAGTACAAACAGTGTACTGCATGTGTACACCATGCATAGATGTCATTTCTCTATAGGGAAATGAGGATGTAGAGCAGTGTTTGCCAGTCCACTGATCTATGAGAGCCAATGATGCAGCCCTCTCCCAAGGCACTCTGGAATGCATTTATGACATGCATGGGAAAACAATGGAGGGTGTATTACCAGAAAAGATAAATCTATCTCATTAATCCTTTATTCTCTGAGGCTGGGAGGCACCATCTAAAAGAGCCCGCAGAAGCGGCGTTGTAATATGCTAGGATCTTTCACACAGATGGGCAGAGGAAAAAGGGAGGAGGACGAGAGTAGGAGAGAGAGAGAGGAAAGGAGGGGGGCTTGATGTCAATCTGTGCATCATTAGTCAGTGCAGCGACTACGGGGAGGAAGAGAGGGATTACGAAGATGCAGCTTTCACTACAAAAATGATCAATGATGTCTTTGTCTGCTCAGAAAAAAGGAATGCTTTCTTCTCTCCTCTTTGAAATTATACGGTCTAAGGGAAGACTGCTTTTGACAAACTGAAAGGGGAAAAAAAGTTACAAAGAGGTGTATTTCAGTTATTGAATGCGAACTTAGCAGTAAGTAATGTGAAATATGGATAGTATGTTTTGATTGATATACTTTGATGCATTGATGTCAGTTTAGATTTACCTGCTGGGGCTGGGTTCAAATTGATTTCCATTCTTTGCTAATTTACCTGCCTGACTTTGGTTACTGTAACTTCCTACAGTTTCCTTGTGCCCCGTCTCTTTTACCAACTGGAATCAGTAAATTGAATTGATTCCATCGTATTGATTTTGGTCAAATAGTCATTGATTTTGACCATCTGCAATGGTCAGGAGTCCATAAAAAAAGATAGAGAGGTAATAACCATTTTACCAGCCTGTAGAATCCGACAGGGGTCTTTAGGGGGGTCATGAAAGTCCTACAGTTAGAATGGGTACATCGTGCTTCCATGTGTTTCCCCAAGCATGTCAGCGGACTGATGTTGAGGTTTGATTCTTGGTTTGAAAACGAGCCTTTTTTTAACGTTGACGTCACATATCAGAAATCGTAAACCCTTTCAGAAAGGAATGGGAGCTTAATGAAAGAAAGAAAAAAACGTCCTAAGCTGAAACCCTAGTTGATTACAAATTCAATTACAGACATCCTTGAGCTAATTCCAGTGGTAGACAGACATCTGATACACCTGCGGCGCAGTGATTACTCTCATGATAAGAGAACTAAATGAAAAGGCTTTTGGTTCCATGGTAATAAGGAGTAATGGCTGTGTCACTCTGAGATATCCAGTCTACAACTGAAATGTTTGAAATAATCACGGTGGTTGTATTCACTGCGGACATTACCAAACATAGAATAGTGAGTTAAGAGAGAAAGGATAGAAAGTTTTTTTTTGGGTTAGTCATACTGATACACTGCCATGAAACAGTTCCTCCTCCACCTGAAGTAAAAGTGTGCTGCTGACTCCGACCTAAAGGTGTACGGAGGTGTGTGAGGAGACGAGGTCCAGGAACCCAGCAGTCCCAGAGACAACAAGCAGAGACGAAGCTTTTGACAGGTAAAGGTCCTATCACTAATTTATCTCCCTCCTCTCAGTCCTGCATAGAGAGGCACAAGAGGGCCCATCATGGAGTCCCGACTGGACGTCAGTCCTGTCAACCTTTCATTTCACCTGACGGCGCGGTGATGGACGTGCGAGCGCTTGTTTTGCCCTGCTTGTGGGTCTTCAGCCCGTTTGCCCTGACAGCCCGGGTGGAAAGTAACGGACGGAGCACCTGTCTCAGCGCCCTCCCTGTTGCCACGGTTCCTTATCAGAGGCACTGGGATTGAGAAACCAAAAAGTCCTCATCTTCAAGCCTCAGAATTCTCATCTTTCTCTCGAACTTGAGACGTCATTTATTCAAAAACAAACACAAAAAATCCCCCATAAATTAAGGAGTAAGAAAAGATGGTTTAGGAGTGAGAGGAGGGGAATGTGCATCCCCATCATCATCGCTCACTGACACACATATAGGAATAGAAACCAAACCAACAGTCTTCTTAGTCATTTCCATCTATATGGATATTGCTCTCTAAAGCAGGGAATTTATTCTGTGTTTTTTTGGGGACAGATGCTAAGAGCTTCCTGCTGCTCATGTGCAGTTGGTCAGATCCAAAATAAAAACTGAAACACATCTCAAATTGGTAAAAAGCCAAAGTGAGTGATATTAAAAATAAATAAAAACTCTGTGCTCATCTTTATTTATATTCATCATTGTCTACATTTTAATTAGCAATTTCTTATTGACAATATTATTTATCAATCATTGTTCACTTCTGTGTGGACTTCAAAAAGAAACACACTGGCCTCTCCACATTCAGCACGGCCCCGTTCACATAATGACAGAGATTATATTTCTCCAAACCATGAAAATAAATATGTCTTTCTGCAGCCTTGGCTTTGAGGCTTGTGGGGTTGGAGGGCAGTGGTTTGTTGGACACGCATGAAAGGTTTTGTCTGTATTCCACCGATTAATCTGGAAGTCCTAAATCTTCCTCTCTGAAAACCGACTTGGGGTTTAATGATAGATATTGTGGACCGAAAACACGGCAGTTCAGTTAAATACATGGCAACCATGTTGCTGTCTCAAGAGGAGAAAACCTCAACTACCAGCAGACTGGACATCTGTATCCAAACATGAGAGAGATTTAAAACGTTCTTTGAAGGTTGCTGGCAGATAAAAACAAGCACGAGTATTGCTTTTAACTGATAGTAACTGTCACGTTATCGTTTCTTGTAAGAATGCACACAAGCATCATCCCACCTAAAATTGTCATAAATACCGCAACTTACAAAGATTAAGCGACATTTTGTACAGCAAGCCTTTGCCACCATAACATTTTAACACTGCGGCACAATCATTGCCATAGTTGCCAACCCTCCTGATTTTCATTGGCAAAATTCTCCATCAAAAATATTTTTTTTGTATATAGAACCGCTGTTGTTTGGAAATCCTTTAAATTTTTTAGGTTGTAAGTTTGGCAAGTATGCTCATTGCACAGCATACATTGGAGCTGAATACACCAATCATGAAGAATGATCGTTATGGGTCTGATTTGTGGTGAATGTGATCAGTCCATTTGCAGGTATGGCTGCTGGATAGAGGGGTGGAGTTTGCGTCTGCTCTTCTCAGTGTCAGCCGGGATAGAATCCTGCACCGGGAAACATCACAATGAGAGCCTCTGTTTTGGTTGACTCTCTCCTCATCTATGTCTTTCCTGTCATCCTTTGATCATGTCAACCAACCCCCTCTTTCTCTCCCTCTCTCTCTTTTTCTTTCTCCAACTCTCTCTCTCTCTCTTTCTGTCTTCATGACTCTGATGGAAGTAGCTGTGTTTGGGACAGAGATGGGCAAAAAGAGAACCTCGCCTGTTTTCCCTCAGGGACATTCCTATAGCTCAATCCTATCTTCCCCTCACCGAGGCCAGGTGACAGCAGGTGAACAAACAGTCCTGGATCCTCCCAGATAGCGGGAGGGGCCCCTCACACAGTGCACCCTCATAGAGAGCCCTTCCATGGGTGAGCTGGGCTATCCCCTAACTGTGAAGAAGGTCAACACCTGTGATGATTACACCACGCTACCACAGCCGAGATGTCAAAACGTGCCAATCGCTCACCCAGCCCTGGCTATAACAGGAATGCACAGAATCTAAGGTGGGCTTAAGTGGGCCAGCCCTAGGGCTTGAATTGGGAAAGGGCTTATCGAGAGCCTTTTGATTTTTTATTTTTTTTGTATGGGTTCATTCCAACAGACTGGGAATGACCTGGACATTGATACAAAAGATGGATGACATGCCCCGATCCTGTAGAACAGAAGAAGCACCTGTGGGGTTCTCCTCTCCAGTTGGTGCGCTGGAGAATGCAACCTTTCCCATACTGGCAAAGCATGTGTGTATCTTAGACACTTACGCTGGTGCTATAAGTATTTTTTTATAGGGGGGGTGGGGTGCAAACTTTTTAAGGGATGTTGGTTATACAAACTAAATCAAAGTAACCCTTACCGACCTCAATATTGTTTTAAGATCTTTGTTTTTACTTGCTTATCTTTTCTTCTTAACATGAAGGTTTTATTGATTTCTGTGATTACCCTGACATGTGCCTGGCCCTGCCCTGGCCACAAACACAGGTAGTGTCAGCGTTGTGCCTGTGCTCCGTGTCCTGTGCTGCCCCAGCCTCAAATGCCCCCAAACCCCTTTGTCGATAATATCGATGTAATCCACAGGCGTTTTTGAGTGATCCCGCTGTCAGAGAGGCCTAATGACAGGCTGTGGAGGGCTGATTGCATCTCCACTACCGCAGGGTCACCCAGGCCTCCACACAGCCAACGCAGGCCAGGCATTGATAAAGTGTCACAGACTTCAGCGCTTTGATTAGCTCTTCGACTAATGCCATGCTAAGCAGAAACATTACCCTGCCCCCGCTAGCTATACGACCCAGAGACTGGGAGGGCCAGTGAAGGAGAGGCAAAACATATACTCTACAGGGAAATTAACCAATGCGGGATGAAATGGTGTACCAAGGAAATTCTTGGATAAATTAACAACGCAATTACATTACATGACACGCTGCAAGATGGATGAGGAAAACTTGGCCGGTATTATGTTCTGTTTTCCAAATTGCAATTTATTTGAGGGCTCTAATGGATCCCGTATTAAAACATCTTGGGCCGCGGTCAGGTTTCATTGTGTGTCACACAGGCGTGATTGATGACCCTCTCTTCCCCGCCCCTCACCCCCCCCCTCCTTCCCTCTTTCTCAACCCCCTGTTTCACCCCCACGTCTCCCCCCCCCCCTCCCCCTCGCCACCATGCTTTCACTGCACATTTGCTGGGAATTTTAAACATTAGCTACATTTATATGGATGCAGGAGTACGCAATTGATTTTCTTATCACTTAATTTCCTTGCTCGCCTGCTGCAACGGGACTATAAATTCCAAGCTACTTGGGTATTAAGAGAAGGAGAGGCCATCTCTTTCTCCTTTTTTCTCTTGCTCACCCCCTGGTATATTTCTATCAATAACGCCATTTGCCTTGCATCCACGGGCCTCTTTCCCATCTCATCATCTTCCTCTGATGTGACTCTCCTTTTCATCTGCTTTTGTTCCAGTTGCAATGATAGCTCCAGCCAGTCCTGAAATGAAAATATAATCGAAAGTATTTTTATTGCTGTAGCAAATGCATTAGTGAGTAAGGGACATCTGGAAATCGTCTGCTGAGAGCTTGCCCAGTTATGGCAATATCATAGAGACTTTATTTTACCATTCATAATTACTTACAGGACAGCCAGAAAGCTACTCGCTGTCTGCTTTGAACTGGAGGGAACGTGGATTTGAACACAGAGGCTCTTAACAAACCAAAGCAACCTCATCTTTGATACATTTTTCCACTCTCAATCGTCCATAACCCCCCCCCTCCCCCCCCCCGCCCCCTTTCTCGTCTTGTCATGTGTGAGGTGAGTGGAACCTTCCGGGGAGGAAAAGGTTAATACAATTCAGAATAAATCAGCTCGTTGCAGATTCCCCTGGATGACATCAGCCCTCGCTCTCCCAACCCATAGGCCATAAACAGGTTTGTTTTTTTCATGTTTGTTTCAGATGTGTGCAAACGGATTAATAATGAATGAGCAGCAGTGACGGGACACATATTTCACTTAGCGGAAATGGCTTTAATGCAGTCGGCCCAGATTACACTCCCAATCAGCCGGCTAAAGGAAACTGCAAGGGGGAAAGATTGTTCAAACACTATTCAAAGCTGGTTGAACTCAGGTGTGCCTCTGATGTAAATGACCTACTTTCTAGCTAAACTCAGCCGCAGCCATTTTCTCACCTGCTTGCATTAACTGAGAGGATAATACTAGAGAAAGGTCTGTGGTTCATTTTTTTATAGTCAATGTTGGGTCAAAATTATTTGTTCCAGAAATATTTTTTAACATGTTTTTTTTTAAGTAAATGCAAATATGGGGAAATGATCTTCATTAGGGACATGGTTTTGATAAAGATTGTTTGTGCTGTACAATTTCTTATTCAATAACAAATCTGTCAGATTTTCTTTCCAGTCAAATCTTTTCTCAGGCCATCAAATTATATTGCTTATAAATTCTGGAACATAAGAATGAGATTGATTATTTTTATATTTTGGACAGGATATAGGCTGACGCTAATTCATATGCAGCCCCATGAAGTTCCACTTTACGCTCTTTGATTTTCGGTATGCAAAAAGTCTGAGACATAACTTCACAATCTTCCTTAATTCTCTATTTATTTACATATCTCCAACAGAAGTGTTCTCATGGCGAGTTTGAGGAAGATTCCGCAGGACTTTTCCATTTTCCCAGGTCTAGATGGTTAAAAACAAGAAAGACTGTGAAGTTTCTCTTGGCTGGTGGATGGCTTTTAGAGGGTTTGTCTAAACAAAGTTTGGGGTTTGTAAATAGCGGAGGTTATCTGGCCATCGAGACCTCCAGATGGCTGTTGAGCTGGACCACCTGCTATGGGAATGCAGCTTCGATGTGAACACAGACTGTAAGTGGTCAGCCTTCCCTCTCTCTCTCTCCCCTCTCTCTCTCTCTCTCTCTCTCTTTGTGCTACACTCATCTCTCACTCTCACTCTCCAGCATGC
>JAVQIZ010021915.1:0-15250 GCA_036023535.2 Galaxias brevipinnis | reverse complement strand
TTGTGAATCCTTATACATTTATTTGTGAACCACATCATTTATATATAAATCAGGAAATATATTTGTGAATTGTTCTGCATTTATTTGTGATTATTGATAGCGATCTAATTCCATACAGGGGAATGTGCGCAACTTGGCATGTGCATAGGAAGAGCAGGTGAAGAGTTAGGAGACATGAGCTGCTATCACAGCAAAGCTGCATCCATTAGATTACACCCATTATATCCAACGAGGAAAATGCTCTCTAAGTGTTGGGCTTTCTTCTCCATTTGAGCCTACCTGGATCCAAACCATTATTCTAAATGATATATTAAATCTAACAATAACAGCATCTAAATAATATAATAGATCTAAATAATATAATAAATCTTACTATGACAACATCTAAATGATACAATAAATACAACTATAACAACAGCAAAACAAGGTGAAGAAGAATCTAATAAACAGACCTCCGGTGTTTTCTCGAGGTCTGCCTCCGTCTCCTCAGGTGACTGTTCTGCATTGCCGTTGGATTCTGTGGTTCCGTTAACTTTGTCCGCCTTGTCTTTCTTGTTCTTCTTCTTCTTCTTGGGTGCCGGAGGTTCACAGTCTGGCTCCTTCTCTTCCTCTTCCAGCTTCTTCATCTTCTTTATCTTCTTTTCCTCTTTTGATTTCTTGGCTTTCTAAACAGAACGGACCACAAAAGGATGTTACACAATGGGACAATGTAGTGTTGAAAATATGCTGTCAAACCACTTCCAAAGCTTGTCTTGGTAGGAAAAACAAAACACACACGAAATAATAGTGCAATATTTTATATTGACATTATTTTTGAATTATCTAACGTTCTCTAGGCTTAATAATGTTGTGTTTATAAAACGGCTCTTGTGCGATTATACTCGGATTTACAGTCACAGCAGGGCTTACACTAACGGAGTGATAAATAACTCACTAACATAACATCGACGGCAAGCAGACATCATATTTGGTGGCAGAGAGATGGAGAGATGACCCACCACTACACTACTAGTGTACGATAGGCTAGCGCTAGCAGCCTAATCAAAATTAATTGTATATACCTAGACAAAGAGTTCCGTGTGACAGCGTCCAACAGGACAATCATACTCAAACAATCGTTTGAGATGAAAATCCATCTAACATCGTCAACTTTTACAAACAAGTTAAACTTTCAAACTTTGATGCTTTTGCTGCGAGACAGAAGGGTTCCAGATACATAAGCTAATAAGCCAAATAGGGCCAGTTGGTGATGCGTCATCAACAAGCGCCCAAAACATAGATCTAACTGCATGTGGCTGGACGCACACCTATAAACGTGACGGCCTTGTTGACTTACATATCAGCAATTCAACACATGGGCATGGGTTGGGATTTTAACTATCCATGTGATGTGATCATGCTACACTCTAGCACATCACACACAAGCCCTTAACAACACATAACACCCAGACACATGTCAATAAACATAGTAACTATGTTTGGATACGAACAATGTTAATTTGAACATTAAAACATAGGCAAACATTTGTTTTTTAGCTGTGCGCTGTTAGCATTGTGGCTAACTTAGGAAGCTCCACGAGTCCCCGGCTTCGTGACCGCGCCAGAGATGTTTTGCTTAATTCTATCAGTGTAACACATTTTGTAAAACATTTTCTTACTTTTGGTGTCACGCTTGCTGTAGTAGCGTCAATTTCGTCCTCCATCGCGTTGTCTTCGGTATCCAATATTATTTTTGACGGCATGTTTTCGCCCAGATGTTTCCCCTTTGGACAGGCACAAGCTAACCACACGGGCACGCGAACGGAAAGGAAAGAGGAGAAGCGCGTCGCTGCGCTAGGCCTGGTCGTAGCATAGAGATAGAGATACCAGATTGGAATCATGATGGCGCAAATCTAATTCCGAAAAAGACTTAGGCCTACTGTTCTTTTTTCTCAACAATCAGACGCTAAGTGATATACATCTGCGATACACGCAAATGCCTTCGCTAGGGCCAACTAACTAATCAAAAGCAAATGTCTCCTCTGGCTTTTCTTGAGTAAATGTACCTACAGATGTAAAATATTAACATTTGACTAAATGTCCACGATAATAACGGATTTCCAAAATATAGCCTAATTATTTTGAACCGGAGAGTAAATAATCGGTTGTAAATAATACATAGTTTTATAAATAGTGAACTCACTGAACTGTGTTGTTTTGTTTTGTTAAAAATATGTTGTCTCTGTTATGATAGTTCCATGGACAATACGGGACGCCCAAAAAAACACAGTATAGTATATCCGATAGCTGGTGTACAGTGACACTGACCGAAAATAATCTTCATGACTAATGTAAGAATCACGGAAAACAACTAGGCTATGAATAAACCCATAATCTCTCAGTCAAAATAACATTGAGGTGCTAATTCTCTTGTTTCGAAAAAAAACTAAAACAGTTATTTTACGCCATATTCCATATCACAGACAGAGATAGACTGATACTATAAGCCTACGCTATTTTTGGAGTCCAGCCTCCTGATTGTCACCTCTGTTGTGTTATATAGAGCTCCTATCTCTATCGAGGAGCTCCTATCTATATCCTATCTATATCTATATCCTATCTCTAGATTTAATAGAGCCAATGGTAACCACGTGTTACGGTGCCACAACGGTGTTGCGCTATGGATTCCTGTCAGTCTATTGTAAATAGAAGATGTGCAGCTTCTATGTGTCGTAATTCTATATGCCACTTTTACACACTGGATCGCGAAAGGAGGTCCGTCCTCCATTAACAGCTGCTGCCACACCGACCGTATGTGTATGAGGGCAGCCCCTCACGTCGCGAGGACGGACAGCTGACTGGTATGTGAGCTATGGAACCAATGACCCATGTGAATGGAAACAACCCGAGCTGGCACAGGACGATGGGCACGTAGGCTCTCTCTCTATCTCTCTCTCTCTCTCTCTCTCTCTGTGTGTGTGTGCGACTGGAGTCACCCTGGTGGGCTGGAGTGTGTGTGTGTGTGTGTGTGTGTGTGTGGAGGGGGTCACACACCGCTGAGGTGGGCACATGGCAGCTGACCGTCTAAGTGCGAACCTGGCACAGCAGACTGGGCACGTAGGCTTCAGAGAGTTTGTGTGTGTGTGTGTGTGTGTGCGTGCGTGCGTGCGTGCGTGCGTGTGTGTGTGTGTGTGTTTATGACTGGAGCTGCCTTGGTCTAGTAAAATGTGTCTGTGTGTGTTTGTAAGGGTGCATGTGGACTCTGAATGTGTTTTTGTGATTGACGATGGTCACCCTGGTTAAGTGAGGTATACGAAATATTTTAGATTTGAGAGTTTTCGACCAGTGTGTGTGTGTGTGTGTGTGTGTGTGTGTGTGTGTGTGTTTGTGTGTGTGTGTGTGTGTTTGTGTGTGTGTGCGTGTGTGTTGTAAACAGTGGATTGCTCAGTCTGGTTGGGCACGGAAGACATCCAAAAGGGCGGCCAGACAACAAGGCTATCGTACTACTACCATCCCTGTGCAACAACAACCAATCCAGCATATAGGTTCAAAAGGGCTAGGGTTATTTATGGCACTCACTTTGCAGATGGAACGGATTATGACAAAAATTTGTAGTTTAAGAAGAGTGCAAGTGTGAGTTGAAAACAAACTTTCATTAGAGGTGCCTTAGCACATGTGCTGAAAAAGGTGACAGCTCCCCTCGCGCATTAGTGTACCCTAAATGGTTATTGGGACTGACGTCACACATGGGACTCCCCATATGCAGCTGACAGACCGCGTCACGGTTGGCTCGAGTTATGAAAAGCTGGTGACCGTTTTCCAAATCGAAGCGCACGTAGTTATACCGTGAGTAGCCTAGGTTACATACCCAATTCTTAAGCTACCGGGATCTTCTTAATGATCATTTTATACCGAGTACTACATAGCCTACTACCGAGGACCTTATGCCGTTATTAGTACAACAGACGGGATATATGAATGTAAGTGCATGGCCTATTTGTACAATAACTTGCAGACTAACTATTTGAACTGAAATAGTTTGACCGGCGCTATCTGATTAATACTATTAAAATACTTCTTAACCAACACAAACGGCTCCGTTAAAATATGATGACCTAGCATACTTATGCAATTGGTTAAGCTTGTTTTTTATAGGCTAATACTAGACCATATAACCATTCTAACTATCCCTTTGAAATCAGCAGGTTGATTTAGGGACCCTATTGCCCGACACATTGAACCACCTCTGAAAAGTTTATGAAAGTAGGCTGGTTGTTTAGGCTACTCTTACGTTTATTTATTTACCTATTTATTTTTGTAACCAGCGATGTTGTGTATTGTAATTTACATTAAGTCAGAGCAAAGGCCTATCTTGGTAAAACTTTCTTAAAGAAACAGTGGAGAACCAACTCGTACTTTTTTTAAAATCATTTTACTTTTTATATATAGTGTATTATTTCAAATGCGTTATAACTACAATGCAACGAACATTGGTTTCTACAATAGTGCATAAGTATTGACTACCTGTGTGCCCTCTAGGCTCTGGGCTGCCCCTTGGTGGACAGCGACCACGCTGCAGGACTACTGAGCAGGCTGAACCAGCAGAGACAGCAGCCTGCTAATGCAGTGTTCTGTGACTGCATTGTACAAGGTGGTTCCAGCCTCTTCCTGGCCCACAGAGCGGTTCTGGCGGCATCCAGCCCGATTCTCTCTGCTCTGCTGCCCTCTGCTGGCCCCTTGCTGCACCTGCAGGCACCCTGCCTCTCTGACTCTGTCTTGGGCCCTCTGTTGGACTACATCTACACCGGAGCTCTTCCCTGTCAACAGCAACACGGCGCCATGCTGGTTGCTGCCACCTACCTGCAGATGGAGGAACTGCAGGCCGCTCTGAATGGATGTTCCTGTCCCATCAGGAAACCTCCCCGATCTTCTGCATCATACCTCGGCTTGTCGCCTAGGAAACGGGGCCGGTCACCTGATTCATCGTGTAGGAAACGGGGCTGCTCACCTGGTGGATCACCTTGGCAACACAACTACACGTCTGGTGAGTCGCCTAGGAGACGGAACAAGTCATCTACTAGCTGCTGTCTGGTCTGTGAGCTGATTTAGTAAATAAACAAATAAACATGATCTCTGATGGTTAAAGGACTTGTATGGGAGTTCTGAACTTTCTGTTCTCAATTCAGAGGAAAAGGAGGAAAAGACTGTGACGAGGAAGCCTCCTACAGAACAACAGAGCTACAGCAACAAACCTACAGAACTACAGAACCATAGCAACAGAGCCACAGAGGAACAGAGCTACAGCAACAGAGCTACAGAACCACCGAGTTACAGCAACAGAGCTACAGAACTACAGAACAACAGCCACAGATACCCCCCTCTTCTCCTCCATCCAACACCCGTCCAATCTCCATCTCGCCTCTCTCCACCCCTCCATCATCCAGTCTTCCACGGCTCCAGTAGGGACACCCCATCGTCCTCCTCTCTCACCCCCTGTAGATGTGAGCCGGTGCCGGTCATCTGTCACAGCGGCTGGGCCATTCAGCCTGTCTACCCTGGTTTTAATGATGGTCCATCCCCTAAGACCAGCCCTGTCGGCCCCCTGTCAAACCTCCGCCCTGGGAAACACAGACGAGACAACCCAGTGGGGTCAATCAGCTTCGAGGAGCACAGGGACGAGAGCTCTCATTGGCCCAGACAACGGGAAGTTCCCAAGGTCAAGGCAGAGGAAGAGTGGTCGACCAATCACATCAGCCGAGGTCAGAGGTCAGGGTCGGGACGCGCTGTGACGTCACTTCCTGTTGTGGTCTGCTCTGACGTGGGGAGTGAGTGTTTCCAATTTGCCCGGATCTGCAAATCGGAATGGCATGAAGAGGAGGAGGGGGAGAAGGAGGAAGATATGGAAGAGGAGGAGGAGGAGCAGTGTGACTCTCCGCCTTGTTCCTCCTCTTTCAATAGAGTTTACAGCAGTTTACCTGGTGCCCAGACTGTTGATGATGATGAGGATAAACATGAGGAGGAGGATGAAGAGGAGATTCCTAAACTCACTAACTTTGAGCAAAAGGAGAATAATCCAGAACTCTTCCTCTCTCCAATATCCCAAAAAAATACAATCTCACATCAATCTCCCACACACATCCCTCACACACACACACACCCCACACACACGCTGTCATCACACTCTCTTCTTTCACACACACTCCTAACAGAACCTTCTAGAGTTGGCTGTGACACAGACCAGGAGTGTTTTCCATACCGTGCTTCCCAGGAGGTTAGCCACCCTACTGGAGTTGGGGCTGGAGCTGGAGCTGGAGGTGGAGCTGTAGCAGGGGCTTTGGTTGGGGCTGGGTCAGGAGCTGGAGCTAAGGGTGGAGGTGGAGGTGGAACTGGACTTATAGCAGGGGCGTTGGATGGGGCTGGGCCTAGAGCTGGAGCTAAGGGTGGAGGTGGAGGTAGGATTGGAGCTTTAGATGTGGCAGAGACTGGGGCTGTTAATGGAGCTAGACCTAGAGTGTTAAGGCTAGCTAAGGGTGGAGGTGGAGCTGTAGCAGGGGCTTTGGATGGGGCTGGGCCTGGAGCTGGACCTAGAGTGTTAGGGCTGGCTAAAGGTGGAGGTGTAGCAGAATCTTTGGATGGGCCTGGAACTATAGATGGAACTTTAGATGGGTCTGGAGCTGGAGGGCTAACCTCCCCGCAGGTCGACCCGCTGACCTACCACCACCAGCAGGGCTTTAAGTGCTCCCTGTGCTCTCGAGGTTTCAGCCAGCGTGGCTCTCTGAACAGACACATGCGTTCTCACCTCGGGGTACGACCCTACCGCTGTCCCCAGTGCCCTATGAACTTCTCACGCCAGTACCGTGTCACGGAGCACATGCGTGTTCACCAGCGAGACCCGAGTGCCAGTGCAGTGCCAGCGCGACAGTCACCGCAGCAACGCACCGCACACGGACAAGAGAACTCCTCAGAAAAAAGTGTGCTTTAATAGGCTGGTTATAGCTAACTGTTCTGATCTGATCTGTCGACTGGAGCGTGTTCTTTTCAGGACTCTCTGACTGGGTCAGGGAAACTCCGCTCTTATCCGAACTCGACGATTGGAACCTGAAATGGAGACGGAGCGATCCCTGCTGCACGGGGACAGTCCTTAATATCATCCTGCTTTCTACTGCAGGCCAAGACGTAGCGAAGACTCATCTGAATCGGTCTGGTGTCGGTGAAAGAAGCAGTTTGACTAGAGATACAGAGAGAGAGAGAGAGAGAGAGCGAGAGAGATTTGTATGAGCAATGGAAATATAATGTTGATGCACAAAGTATCAAATAGACCGATTATAGACTTATTATGAAATGACATATGGAACCTTAATTAAGATGTCTGGGTCTCCTGACCCTCTTTACTGAGTCGTGTCATTTATGGACACATCACCGTTTATTTCAGATCTGTTGACTTATTTTGCAATGACTATAAATCTAGTTCTTACTGTAATCTAATCAACATCGCTTCATTAGTCCAGTTTGATCAGATGTTAGCTATAGTCACCACGCTTACGCAGAAAGCCTGGACAATGCTGTTTTGAAGAGCAGGTTCAAAGCCTCGTATATGGAGGGCGATCATTCGTTCGTTTATTATTTCCACCATTCATAATACTCTGCGAGTTGTTACTTTGACAGTAATAACAAGTTTTTTTGAAACAAATAGTAGTCCAATGAATTGACGATTAGAGTCCAGACAAGACCTGACAACTCATGCAGGGTAAAACCTTATTGTTTGTATAAAGTTTGTGTAAAAAACCTGGCTAACGAAATTAATTAAAATGAAGTCGTGTAGCAAGTCACGATTGAGCCAAGCTATTGAGTGAACCTTGTGCAATGGATGAAACTTTATTTTTGAACTGTACATTTTTTAAAATTAAAATCATGGCCGGCGCATAAACGTTTAAAACAAAAATCGAGTCCAGGCTTTTTTCAAAGAGGCTGTGAATTTCTTGTCCCCAAAGATCTCAACCCTCGGTGTTTTGACATGCTGGTATCATGGCTATGTTTTAGCCAACTGCATTTTCTTAATGTTTGTCTTATTCAGCACCACGGATAGCTCATTAGACCTACAATGCTGTTTTTCTCCATAGACTACCTGAAGTTCATACATTTGTCCACTAGGGAGCGGACTCTCATCATATCCTCAGCTCGGAGAGGTGGCATTATGGAACATAACGTGACAGACGTGGTTTAACACCACCTTTGAGCAAATATGATTGAAACAGAAAGATATTGTGTTGATCAGGATACCATCGTATATATCATAATTTACCCTTCTCTCCATTTCATGTCATGTTTCATTCGTTTTATACATTATACTTTGGTGTTTTCTTCTTATCTTTTATGTCATGCTCTATGCTATGCTTCACTGTAAATAATGGTTGATTTTGTTCTGTTCATATAAAAATATCTGTCATGTTCTATCCGATTTCATAAAGTTGTTGTTCTACCTTCTGTGTGCAATATGGTTCGATCTTAAAAGCTTCAATCACACGGTAGCCCCGATCCATATGAGTTCCACTTCGGGTTTTGTGGTAGTCTTCCCTCTCAACCCTCTCGCCCTGCTCTGTTGCAAGGCGCGGGGAGAGCGTGGAGGCCACGGAGCCAACCTATGATCACAGCCTCGGCACGCATCCTCACACGGACCGGGCGGGCTGGCCGCGCGCATCGGCGATGCATGCATGTGTGATTGTGTGTGAGAGAGGGTGTGATTTCAGCTAAAACGGAGATGGAGGATTTCATGGATAAATCTGGAAGTTTGGATTGACGCTGTAGCGCGGGCCGAACCGCCACCTCTGATCTCACTGGGATAGACTATTTGGAATTGTTTTTTTTCTTCTTTTTTTTTCCTACTGTGTGGGGATTTATCACTCTAGATATAGGTATTTTTTTTCCTTTGCATGCTTATTTCAAAATGCCATTTGCGAAACGGATCGTAGAGCCACAGTTGCTATGCCGCCACCCGATCCCAAACGAGGACTGTGAGCTTCTGGAGGACCTGAGCTCCACCAGCAATGTGATTCTGTCCCGAACTCTGCGTCAGCTGTCGGACCTGGCCCGGCACGCCTGCTCGCTTTTTCAAGAGCTGGAAAATGACATCATCACAACCAACCAGCGGGTTTGGGTCCTTCAGAACCGAATAGGCCAGATCCATCTAACCACTAGTGCCCTGGATCCGAAGAAGGAGGCAGTGCGTAAGTTAACCTCGGTCAATACTATACTGGTGGAAAGAAATGGAATGAAAACAAGGCTTATAATCTCAGTGTAGACTGCAAGGCGTCCTTGTGTCATTTATATTATTTCAGTGTCATGTAACAGGGCCAAGTATAAGTTCAGAGACACTCACGCCTCAATTACATTTGCCAACCTCCACATCCCTGTGCGCCCACCGCGGGCGAGCTCGCGCATCCCCAATTGAAATGTGTCACACGGATGCATGCGCACACACCTGGCCGCATCGCTCTATGTAGATAGACTGCGGTCTTTGACACAGAACCCTATATATGTTCGATTTTGTGAAATAAATGTCGGATATTATTCATATTTCAAGCAAGTTGTATGTGTACTATCATATTCCGTGTCAATTTAGCGGGCTGCTATGATTATTCCAGTCATTTAATCTAGGCCACTGGCTTGTCTGGTTTGGTTTGCCGTCGAAAAGCGGGCTAGACTGAGCAGTACCGATACCACGGAGGGGCGTGTTCGGCCTGTCGCCGCGCGCGCCGCGGCAGTTGCCTTGCCAGCTCCGTTCCTCTTACTGCGGCTTTCCACACCTGAAGCACAACTGACTGTTTAAAAAACAAACAAACCACAAACCAAAAAAAAAACAAAAAAAAACCCGGCAAAAATCATAAAATGGAAAGTCTCAAATGCAAATTGGAATCTTTCAGATTTCAACGCAGTGTTTTGCGAGCGTGTTTATGACTTCAGCTTCTCTCTGCTTTAGAGCTTAATCCCCCCTCCCTTTCTCCTCTCCTCCCTCAAGATTTCTTATCCTTCTTTGCGTGTCCTTTCCTCTCTGGTCTATACCCTCTCCCTCGGCCTATCTCCCCCTATTTTTGCCCCTTCCCAATATTTCCTTCATCTCTCTTCAATTTAGTTTCCCTCCCAGTATACTGTTTTCCTCTTCTCCTCTCGTTCTCTCTCCTCTCCCCTTCTCCTAAAAAGCGGGAGCAAGTGAGGAAACCAAAGGAAAGAGGACTGGTGGTGTTGTTGTAGCTGAGCTAGATGAATTAGTCATGGACAGACATACAGTCTGCTAGCCCTGGAACACGATTTCGAGTTGTTGTTATGGTGATGTGGTGGATTTGGCTATTTTTAAAAACCATAAGGTAGCACCCTCTAAATAGTTTGTCTGTCTACAAATATAGATAGCCTCTGTTAAGTTTGCTAGCTGTCTATAAATACACTATTTCTACCTATATGTTCCGCGGTCTGTATACCATACTGTCTATATTTTGTATAGGCCTACATATTTATTTCTATGTTTTATACTATCAAACTTGGATTAGTTTGTATATAAATCCAGTTTAAACATCTAAATGGCTGTCTATAAATACAGTATCTGTTTAGTTTGTCTGCAGTATAAACATCAAAATAGTCTGTCTGTCTGAATATGGAATCAGTCTTGGTTTTTTTGGGCTGTCTACAAATACACTATCAACATCTGTAAAGTCTGTCATCTTCAGTTACAGTGTTGGATGTACATACCACACCATCAACAGTTTTGCTGACTGTACAGTTCAATTGTCTTTAAATACCATGCGGTATCAGCTACTATAGTTAAGCAGCATGTTCTTTAGTTGTGCTATACAAATAAAGATGTATTGTTAATATAAATGCAGTAGTGTATAGCTGCGGCCGATAGCCACTGAGAGTGGCTGGAGGCTGTTGTGGCCCTCTGCATGTCTATAGTCTGCATAGTAACAGCCTCAACATTTCAGTACAGTAGACCTCACCATCTCCCCCTGTTACCCTCATCTCCCCCCGTTGCTCTATCTCTCACGTGCTCTCTCTCTCTCTCTCCCTCTCTCTCTCTTTTTCGTTCTCTCACTCTCTCTCTCTCTCCCTCTTTCTCTCTGTGCCCACTCAGACACAAACTCAAACTGACCTCCTTGTATTTCAATCTCTCTCCTTCTAACAATCTTTCTCGTTCACTGCTTTTTCTTATTTTTCTTCTATTCTTTCTTTCTTTCTTTCTTTTTTTCTTTCTTTCTTTCTTTCTTTCTTTCTTTCTTTCTTTCTTTCTTTCTTTTCATGACACACACACACACACACACACACACACAAAATAAAATTCCTGGACAGGCAACAACACACAAAGCACAGGGATATACAGTAACTTGACAGTAACTTTATGGCAACTAAAGTAACTATACAGTAACTCTAAAATAATTAGACAGTGACTAGAAAGTACAGTAACGCTAAAGTAACTAGACAGTAACTCTAAAGAGTAAAGAGACAGTAACTCTAAAGTAACTACATAGTAACTAGAAAGTAACCGTAACTCTAAAGTAAATATAAGGTGATGCTCTGGGACTGGCGTTCCGCTGAGCTAGCTCTTCAGACCTTCCATGGTTTCAGCAAACAGATGCTGGTCTCAATTTCTGCACTCTCTGTCATTCTCTCTTTTCTTCCATTTCTATTCTGATTGAAATATAATTTTTCCTCTTTTCTCTCTCTCAGAACAATAGAAAGAGAGCGAGCGAGAGAGAGAGAGAACGAAATATAGATATTGGGGATATCTCAATTTTATTTACTCTCTCTCTCACTCTGTCCTTTAATCCTGTCTTCATATCAGCCTAATTTATTTATTTGTTTGTTTATTCCGCTTTCTCACCCTCTCACCCCATTTCTCCTTTACTACATAGCGTATCTTACCTCACTCACCCCTCCCCCTTTCTCTCCACTATCTCCTTCTCTCCCCCCTCACTCTGCTCTCACTCTCTGCCCTACTTTCAGCGTCATCATCATCATCAGCATGGCGTTTCTTCTGCCTCCTGACAGCATCTTTAATGTTTAATGCTCTTTGATTTCCAACAAGACACACACACACACACACAGAGAGGGAAACACACATCGGGAATGAGAGAGAGAGAGAGGGGGAGAGAGAGAGAGAGAGAGAGAGAGAGAGAGAGAGAGAGGTGGTAGGGAGTAGAGGGAAAGAAAGTATAGAGAATGATACATGAAAGTGGGAGTAAAGGGAGAAGAAAGAACAGAGAGAGACGGAGGAGACAAGGATTGAAAAGAGACACAGGGAGAAAAAGAGAGGGAAGAAAGAAGAGCAGGAGAGACAACAGAGGAGTGGGAGACAGTGAGTGAGAGAGAGATTAGCGAGAGGATGGAGAGGGGAAGAAAGAGGGCTGAGAAAAAAATATAGGAAGAAGTTTCTAGAAGACCATCGGAGATAAACCAAAATAGAAATAGCGGATTTATGCTCCTAATAAAAGGGACATTACACTGTACATTTCATCTACGACGCATCTCTATGGAGGGCTAGAGTATGTCCCCTCGGAGGGGAGTTACAGAAGCTAACGATTAAAGAGACGAAGAGAAGGGGGGAGGGGGTGCTGGAAATCCCAACCGTTTTGATTTCAAATGTTCTCTTAAAACGAACGCATCGAGCTGGTCAGAAATCCTGATTGATAAGCGAATGATGGCTTTTAGGGATACCTCCCTTTTGTTTACTTGATGTGTGTGTGTGTGTGTGTGTGTGTGTGTGTATGTGTGTGTGTGTGCCAGAATACACACACACGCATACACCCACACACACACACACACACACACACAATTACATTCTAGAGAAAAGGTGAGACATACAACCTCTTATACAAACTCTCTGTAGACTGTTGCTCTATACCCTGCTCTTAAACAACCTGTTAGTATATACCCTACCCTATACCCTACTAACCTCTTATACAACATGTAAGTATACACCCTGTTCTTATACAACCTGTTAGTATATACCCTGCTCCTATACAACCTGTTAGTATATACCTTGTTCTTATACGACCTCACTGGAGACTGTGGAACCCTGCTCCTTGGAGCTGGCTCATTGGCTGTTAATCTGGATCACCAGATGGAATCTACTTAACCGGATAAGTCCCAGTTAAATCACAGTACACTGCGTTCTGATCCAGTTAGAATGTTCATCCTGTGTGCTCTGAGGGCACTGCAAGATTGAGAGCCATACGTGACTTATTAAGGGGGCTGACACTGGCGTATAGAGAGCCATGTTGAACGATAGCGTGTTGCAAAATACAGAGCTATGCCCATATATTCATAAAATAATTTAAAGTTGCCAGATAAAGAACCACACTGTCCCGAAAGGATTTTGAAGTTGCCCGATAGAGAGCCACGCTGTCCTGAAAGGATTTTGAAGTTGCCCGATAGAGAGCCACGCTGTCCTTAAAGGATTTTGAAGTTGCCAGATAGAGAGCCATGCTGTCCTTAGTGGTCTTTGAAGTCACCAGATAGACAGCCACACTGTCCTTAATGGATTTTGAAGTTGCCAGATAGAGAGCCATGCTCTCATAAATAGCATTTTAAGTTTCCAGAAAAAGAGCTGTGCAATCAATAACGATCCTGTCATAAATAGGGTTTTGGAGTTGCAAGCTAGAGAACCATGTTTTCATGAATATGGTTTGAAGTTGCCAGATAGATTGCTTTACAGACAAAGATCTGGTTTGTAGTTAACAATTACAGAACCGTGCTGTCATAAATGTAATTTGAGGTTGCCGGAGAGAGCAAATCCTAACAAAACTTGCGTTTCATATTGCCATATAGAGAGCCATGCAGTCATAAATGGTGTTTCACGTTGCCATATAAAGAGCCATGTAGTCGTAAATGGTGTTTCACGTTGCCATATAGAGAGCCATGCAGTCATATACTGCATTTCAATAGTCGTTCAACATGCCCTCCTTGACTTCCCCTCGGCACTTGCCCTCGGGGGAATCCCCGCCGCCATCTTAAGTGTCGTTCCATTAGTCTGAAAATCTGAAGTGAACTTGGTGAGATCGACCCTCGTAGGGCTGAGGGAGTGAGCGAACAATGATTGTCACTCCAGAGGTGTATATCATCCACAATGCATTGATGTTGTGCGTTTGGTGCAAGAGAATACATCAGTGGTTAGGTGGCAGTAATGCACGTAAAACTCCAGTTGCTCACCACCGAAAAAGAATATAAAAAAATAGAGGAAGGTATCATAAACCTAGCAATGAAAGTTAGGATAATCATGGTACATATCGCTAACAGAAAAAAAATATTAATTCCAATTTATTAAAAACTGACACAGCTGATTGAACAAGCCTCATTTAAACGAGTATGCAGGTATTTCCGATGATTGTAAAAAGCACCATAGCGCCAAGCCTACAACTGGCGGTTGATCAAAGACAGTTTGCGCTTAAAGTGTACAAGGGCAGGTTTGTTCCATTTAAATCCCTAGACCACTTTCCCTCTGTTCTCCAAGTGGCCTCGGCGCGACGTATGCTGTTACGTCATACTGAGGGCTGAGGGTAAGTGAATGAGGGGAAGTGGAACTACAATTGAAACGCAGCTTTTGTGTCGAGGTTCGTAGGGTTTTTTTCCGTTTTTTAAAATGTTTTATTTTATTTTATTGAACAAACAAAAGGATATATACAAACATTAAGGCACATTGTGAATCCAGAGTAGACAATGGAATTGACTAAGCACATTTCGCACAGGTCGAGAAATTATAAAGAACAGAAAGACAGAGTTACAAATAAGCAAATTAAAAACAGAATTATAAGTAAAATAACAAAAAAAAAAGATATATATATATATATTTCAGGTCTCAATCATCAATAAGCAAGAAATCAATTATTAAATGCAATAATTTTTTTTGCGTTCTTCATTTTCATATAGTTCAATGACATAGAATAGTTTAGAAATTATTTTGAAAGACGAAAAAGGATGAATGAGTCTTTAAGTATTTTGCCTTTGTGATGGCAGATTTATCTTGTGTGCTAAAACTCATTTTTGTTATCTTAGGGAACCTCTGTTAGAACCTTGAGCTGTTATAGAGGAGTGCAACTTTCTGGAGCCAGTCTAATCTCTAGTTCCTCTCTCAGTAGGAAGAAACAAACTTTATCTCACAGATGTGGTCCTGCTCACTTTCCCAGGCTTGAACAATATGCAATTATAAGTATAAAGACTCTGTGTTAGTTTTCCTCTCTAGTCAAACGTCTGAAGAACCTGGTGAGAAGAGGATCTTTGACCTGCT
>JAVQIZ010021902.1:0-11985 GCA_036023535.2 Galaxias brevipinnis | reverse complement strand
TTCCCCTTTGTGCCCCTCTCCAAAACGATAGAGTGCAATGAATGCAACCTGAGCATGTGTAATATGTGTGTGTGTGTGTGTGTGTGTGTGTGTTTGTTACTCCATGTTTGTGTGTTGTTTCCGATCCATTCCAGCACTCCCCAACTTGCTGTGACAACGGCAGAAGCAATCTGCAACTTGTTTGGTTTCCAGACTGGAGTGGCCAGGAGGTTAGAAACACGGAGCTTATAGACTCATGTTTTAGATAATTAAACTTCCGGGCCTGCCTCGTCCTCGTCTGGACATGCAGGCCGATAGACAAACACAGCAGGATCTGAATACATCTCAGATGGTCGCTGTTTTAATAGAAGCATGTTCTTTTCTGCTATTAAACATGCTCATTGAAGTGGAAGCGATAGCTGTTTTGTTCCAAGCTGCATATTAGCTGTCTCTGCCTGCGGGCAGGAAGGAGGAAGCAAATAGAGGCAGTGACATATGCTAGTAAACGCTGTAATTCAAAACACTGAGGAGGAAAGTACAGATGACAGTGGATTTAATAGAACTTAACTAAGATCTGGACTAAGTGGGTGGAAAAGGGAAGCCTCTCTGTCTCTGTTGGTGTGTGTCTGGGCTGAGCTCTGTCACTCTGTGTTACATTGGTAAGTGCTATGGGCTCCAATGGTTTGGATTGGGGCCCTGAATGATGTTGAGGCCTTAAATACACAAGGCTAAGTTTGGCAGATCATCACTTTGTATTGTGTGTGTGTGTGTTACGTGTGTGTTATGTGTGTTGTGTGGGTGTGTGTTAGTGTATCATCACAGTAGAAGGAGAGCAGTGAAGTGCACCATCCCAGACAGCACAATAAAATGAGGCCAAAAGAATATGTTGTTCTAAACCCTTTGCTTTTAAAAGGAATCCTTGCAGTACAGAATAATACCATACAGCAGAGGATCTTTACTTATTTGGAATATTTAGAAACCTGTTTGAGCCAAACTGTTTAAAATAAACGAGTTTGATTAATTGGGTCACCATGATTATACTTTTCCCCAGAGGATATACAATTCAATTATTACATTTTATTTGATAACCATGTCTATAATGGTCACACCTCGCAAACAGCTAGTGAATGCATATTGGCGGGCAGTATATCCCACTAAAGCAAATTAATTTACATTTTAGTCATTAGGGTGAAGCCTAATGCTGATGGCAATACAAATTACATCTCTGTAGTGAGTTCTTGCAATATCTTCTGAGGCAATTGGTTTGAGTGTAAATAAAAGCCCTGTTGTAATTGTAGGAAGCTTTAACACATTCCTCCAAGCCCTGGGTAGCCCTTGAAACATCTCCCCACTCGTCTTATCTTAACAAGGGTGTTATATTGGCACATGATTAGTGTAGTGAATGAAGGCCAATGTTCTGTGTCTGTGTGCCTCTTTTGAGCGTGGATGTTTATGTGTGATTTACTGTGGGCAGCATATCAATAATGGATCAAATTGGTTAGCACAGTTAATTAGCCCAGATGAAGGGATTTTTCTTGTTTTGCAGTCTTCAACACCCCCCGTCATCTCACACATACACATGCACACACATACACCCCCACTCTTCCATGACTGGAGCTGGGTATGAAGATCTACAACAGGACGTCAGAATGTTAACTGACACTTCTCAGTGATGGAGTTGGAGAGTGAGCCAATGAGCATAAGGGATGGCATGGTCTGGTTTCAAAGCAAATCTGGAACACACACACACACACACCCACACACACACACACCCACACACACACACACACACACACCCCCCACGCCCACACCCCCACACCCACACCCACACCCCCACACACACACACACACACACACACACACACACACACACACACACAAACACTCTAAACAGTCTTGTACTCATAATTTATAAAGACAGCTCCCAGCGCCACCACCCCCTAAGCGGTTCGTCTTTGGTGTTCTTCACTATTGAGAACATATTCATAGGGCAAATAGGCATGTGTTAATATTAATCAGATCATGTTTTTGTCAGAAAAAGACCTAGAAATGTTTCACGGATATTACAGAAAATACATAAATATTGTATTTTAGGATTTAAAAATACAGGACCTCACAAAAAATGCTACAATGTACTACACTGTACAAATGCTGCCTTCAGTATATTGATCTTGTTACTCCAGTTCAAAGTAGATATGATCCCCCAAAAAGGGACAGATATGATCTTAAAAACTGCTAGATGGAGCTGGAGGGTAGGGAGATCTTAGATATCAGAGCGGAATACATTAATAAGAAGATCTTCTTAAATATCAGAGGCTAACACATTCATAAGAAGATCTTAGATATCAGAGGCTAACACATTCATAAGAAGATCTTAGATATCAGAGAGTAATACATTCATAAGAAGATATTAGATATCAGAGAGTAACACATTCATAAGCAGATCTTAGATATCAGAGAGTAACACATTCATAAGAAGATCTTAGATATCAGAGAGTAACATATTCATAAGAAGATCTTAGATATCAGAGGCTAACACATTCATAAGAAGATCTTAGATAGAGAGTAACACATTCATAAGCAGATCTTTGATATCAGAGAGTAACACATTCATAAGCAGATCTTAGCAATCAGAGGCTAACACATTCATAAGAAGATCTTAGATATCAGAGAGTAACACATTCATAAGAAGATCTTAGATATCAGAGAGTAACACATTCATCAGAAGGTATTCAAAATATAATGTTCTTAATGAAAACTAGGAGGCGATCCATGTTAAATGTGAATTTTATAAAAAGGTCATTAAAACAGTGAGATTCATAAATGATTCATAAGGAGGTTGTAGGTCAATTGTAGATGTATTTAATAGCCTTTCTTAAGTCAGTCTTCGTTGGTTTGACTCTAATACTCCAGTGAAGTAGAAGGGTCAACACAGGCTCTGAGTAATCTAGGCCAAAGTCTTGGTCCCTGGGTTTTACTGTAATGGCTTATGGCTCTAGAAATATGAGTGATGTTAATGTAGGTGAAAAGTAAAGCACAGTTGGTTATAAAAATGTGTTTGAATGTTGGTCTCACGTTGTTGTACTATATGTTTTAGTCTGCCTTTCATAATATTGCCCCCTACCTTGCTTTACTGAATCAAATAAGCCACCTTTTGAAGTTCCATACTATACTTTGTGGATAATAAATGTATACTGAGAGACAAAAAAAACCATAGGTCTAGACAAAGTAGCCAACTTTTTTCTCAGTGAGTAATCTTCAGAATCATAGCATTTGATACAGTAGTACCAAACTCCTATAGAATCATAGAAAGAAATACAAGAACAGTGGACACTCAATTTTCCACCCTAATATAATAATTAGTATGTAGTGTTTCATATTCTATACACAAGCAATTAATGTACGCTGCAATGGGTGCACATATCGTAGGTCTTCAAATGCAATCCTTCAATCATGTTTTCATTAATGGGGAAATACAAATACACCTCTACAAATATATATCAACCACATACGTCCCCCTATTCTGAAGCCCTACAGTAGACTAAAATGGGCATATGACCAGCTGGACTTCAGTCAAAACAATGTTATATACCACCTCAGGGGTCAACCTTGAACACAGTGATGAAGACACAGGATTTATGTGGAAACCCTAACAACAACTGTCAACAAAAAAACAGATCCATCAGTTTTTCCATGCCTAAAACCTGCTGACAATGGGAAGAGAAACTACACTATGTAACCCAAATGCTACTGCAGGAGGTCCTATAGCTTATAGCCCTGTGTATAGCATGGTCTCTTGTGGAAACAATAAAAACACACAGAAACAGATGCAAAACATGAAAAATAAATGAATTTTTCAAAAAGCAAAGCTTTTCAATTCTTATGAGCAGTGAGCTGAAATTACGGTGTCTCTAATAGCTTGTCTAATTAGCTACCATAGTGCTGGGGTTTGCAAGTTCTTTGCTCGGGGCTAGCATGAAGAGCTAATGCACTGGAAAATGTGTATTACACAGGCCATGAAATAATGATATGACTCCCTAGCATCATAATGTTGACATCTTCAACCTGATCTCTCCCTGTGTATGTCTGCCCATGCTTCTGTGCACTGTTTGTTGGTAACGTGTGTGTGTGTTTCCCGCAGGCGGCTGCTCGTTTGAGGAACCCTATAACAGCTGTGGTTACAGCGTGGCACTGGGCACCAATGGCTTCACCTGGGAGCAGGTCAACACCTGGGAGAAGCCCAGTATGGACGCCGCCGTACCCACTGGTAGGGCAACAGCATCTCTGCTCTCCATCTCCTACCTTCTCTTCCTTTGTGTTAGCTGCATGCCCACTGGTACCCACTCTCCTTCCTTCTCTTCCTTTGTGTTAGCTGCATGCCCACTCCCCTTCGTGTTGACCATCTTCTTCACGACTCCCGTGTTCTTTTAGTTGCACTCTAAGTTTTCCCTTCTGGCGGTCTTCCTCATTGGGAAGGGTTGTTTTTGACATCCTCTCATTTATCAAAAGCTTGGTCTCTTCTTTCTCCCCCTCTCCTTCCTGCTCGCTCTCTCTTTCCCTCTCCCTCTCTCCTCTCCTCTTGGTGTGGTCCTAGTAGACCGGTATTCATTCTGACATGACCTCAGCTGCTGCAGACTGATCCTGCCAAAGACAAAATGGCAATCTGCCCATCCGTCACTCCCTCTCTGTATCATTACCCCCCACTTTCTCCTCTCTGTACATATTTATCATATCTCTGTCTATTTCCCCTCCATCACATTGCTCTCCCAGCTGCTTCTCCATCTCTCTCTCCCTAACTCCATTACCCCGGTCTCTCTCTCTCTCTCTCTCTCTCTCTCTCTCTCTCCCTCCCCCTCTCTCCTCCTTGATCTCGCTCTCTTATCGCCAGCAGATAGACTTGTCACTCACCCACTTATCATCCCCTATAGGTGCCATGTGAATTCATGATGGGCCTCCCCCAAAGCTCAGCTCTCCAGACTCCTAAGTGATCTGTCCCTCTCAGAGTGACATGTCAGGGAGTAATCACCTATGATCACATCAAGCCTACACAAGGGCCTCGTTGGGAGAATCTAGCACTGCCTGTCATCCCTATGATAGATCCGTGCCTCTTGTCATCTGTGCAGATGAAACAGTTGCACTACCAGCACTATCAGCTCACAGCGACTACTCAGTAAGGAGGTAACAAGGGTTTGAGCAGAAAGGTTTGGCGTGCCAGCTCACAGCCTACCCCTCCGGCCAGGACATATCTGATTGATGAAGGACACAGCAAGCCTTGCCATGTTCAGTCTCAACTCCAAACCAGTGACTTATGGCTTGTCTTTCAATCAGGAACGTTCTACCTTCCTCTAAAATAGCAGAGATGGAGTCCATTAAAGATGAATATAGGTTTCAAATTCTCTTTGACGAACTGCCAGCTTGAAAGCTTAGTGAGTATACAGTCATATGCATTAAGGCCCACTGAACTGAATATACCTAAATAATACTGAGCAGTACTGAACAGAACTGAGCAGATCTAATTTAACTGAAATAACCGATAGAGCTAAAGGAGCTAACAAAGTTAACTGAGCAAATTGAGCTAGTGGAGCTAATTGAGCAAACGGAGCTCACTGAGTGACCTGAGCTATTGGAGCTATCAGAGCTAACTGAGCTATCAGAGCTAACTGAGCTAACTGAGTTCAGAGATCTAACAACGCTAAAAGAGCTAACTGAGCTATCAGAGCTAACTGAGCTAACTGAGTTAACTGAGTTAAGAGATCTAACAACGCTAAAAGAGCTATCTGAGCTAACTGAGTTAACTGAGTTAAGAGATCTAACAATGCTAAAAGAGCTAACAAAGCTTACAGAGCTTGATGCCTTCTCCCAGGTGGCACCTAACCCAGATGGGAACTTTTCTCTTTGTATTGCCATCCAGGTCGATCCTACATTGAGCAAGGAACATCAAAGTGCCTGACGTTTTTCATAGTTTCTAAACAGGGCAGTACGGATACAGAAACATTCAAAAATATGAAAGAAATATATCAAATCTATAAATAAATAAGGGGAAACCACCATCTGCTTTCTTCATCTCTATCATCAGACATGAGAGGGTATAATCAAAGCAAAACCAGGGCATCTGGGTGTGCATGCATGTATTTGTTTGTGTATGTGTGTGCTTGTGATGTCTTAATAATACCCCAACAAGAGAGATGTACGTATAGACAGAGCGGTATCTAAACAGAGAGCTTAAAAGAACAACAGTTCAGAAAACACAAAGGAGAACCAAACAAAACTAAGGAAAAGCTCCAAAGAAAGAGAGAGATTGTAAGATAGAGTAGGAGAGACCCCTGCAAGGCCCAGAAGGGGGTTAATGTGTTTTCACAGGAGGAATAATGAGGCGTGAAAAGCGTATTTAGTTACAATACCTACTATTTTCTATACCTCAACTGTCTCTCCCTGCTCCAAAGAGTTCTGCCAGAGGCGTCATGCCCGTTCAATTATTTGAAATCAAATCCATGTATATTTGCCAGGGCTTGAAATTAGCGGTAGGAATGATAGCAAAATCTTGCTAGCCTACCACTTTATTTTCATTCCAGAATACAGTTTAGGGGCCGTGTCCATTTAACACGTTTTTGAACTACCAGCGCCTCTTCACCATCATGTAAAGACACGATTGGCATGCTCCTTTTTCAAAATGGCGCACCTCACATCTTTTTGAAAAGATTTTGTCAGGAATTAAAAATTTAAATGTAGGCTTATTTAGCGACCTCAGATTTCTTGGTTGCATATCAACAAAAATGGCATTGGTGAAGCCTGGTAGCAAACTTATGTCATCACTAAAAAAAGCACATTTCATTTCTATTCACCAAAGCGGCATGTGGTAACTGGAGTTGTGAAACTGTGCCCCCTCAAAAAAAATTGGGTGCATGACACCTCTGAGTTCTGCTGTGTGTGTGTTTGTGAATGTTCATGTGTATGCATCTGTGTGTTTATGGGTACTTTTAAATGTGTGTGTGTATGAGCGTGAGCATTTGTTAACGTCAGTGTGTATACTGCGGATATTTAGATAACAGATGTCAGATCTGTTAGGTGATGAGAATTAAGCACGTGCACAAACACACACAGACAAGCACAAACACACACACTCTTACACACACATACACATAGAGAGAGAGAGAGAGAGAGAGAGTGACAAAGAGAGAGAGAGACAGAGAGACAGAGAGACAGAGAGCTGAGCTTCCTTCTCTTAAGTGTGTATAACCCAGGAGGCCATTCTGGGTTGAAGAGCTTGTGTCTCCATTGCACCAGATGCCGGAGGTCCCATCTACTGGGACTTTATATTCTACTCATCTTTGACCCAACAGCTATTGTCTGAGAGAGTTTGCAGCTGAAAGGTTTCTGATTTCACTTGTCAAATTCTATTCTATGATGTGTGCACAACGGTAAAATATCATTATTTGACAGGGTTGTGTATGTGTGTATACAATAGTAAAACATTTGTAATGTAATGTATTTGTATATAATTGTACTTACTACTTAGTAAATAATGTTAGCACACAAAACCCATTGGGAACGCAGACTGACTCCTAAAGAGGACTTCTGGACATGGTTTGTTCTGAGATGAATGAGATGGTCAGAGTGTTTCTTGTAGCGTGATAGGAGAAAAGCTGCCGTCACAGGCAGGCTCCAGACGTTGACACAGTCAGGTTTAGGAGTCTCTTGGCTCACTATGTTAAATGCTTATCGTGCCTTATTTTTGGTTGTTGTACTTTTACCTTTTCTTTATACTGTTTCTCCTGATGCTCTTTTCTCACTACATTTCCCAGTATTTGCTCAGTTTGGCAGAGATTTACAGCTGACGTGTACGTTAGGACGAGTGCTTACAGCTCTTTCTGTTATTTTTCAAAAGAGAATGGTGTGTGTGTGTGTGTGTGTGTGTGTGTGTGTGTGAGTGTGTGTGTACACATGCATGAGTGTGCATGCCTGTGCTTATATGTTTGTGTGTACTAAAGCTTACTCTATTATTACCCCTTCAATTGGTCGATGGCCAATCAGGACCAATCAGAAATCGCTGGTGAATACTTTGACGCTTTGATGTGGCATATGTTTAACACACACACACACACACACATAGACGTCACCATGTACACACAACTCAACCATCAGTAATGGACTTCTGAATTACAGGTTGTCAGCGACATATTGCATTAACGGTGCTCGTGTGTGTGTGTGTGTGCGTGTGTGTGTATGTGTGTGTGTGTTTGTGTGTGTTTTACATGTGTGTGTGTTTGTGTGTTAGACCTTCTGAGTGGCTGACAAGGGGTGCGCAGGTTAAAGAGCTTGTCAACTTTTTCCTTCTTGCCAGTGATTTGAGGGCCCTTCTGGCCAGCGAACTTGATTGCATCGTTGATTTGTGGGCGGGCAAAAGAGCCAGACGTGGGTAGCGAGGGCATTGATGACAGACACAAAGAGACGGAGAAGGAGGGACAAAAAAGACACAGGTTATGCATTCACTCATTTCATGCCTTATATGTTGACATCAGTCTCTTTCTGTTCTCTTTGAAAGGGCCTGAACCATACAGGCAAACAGACTCTCCATCCAAACTATTGCTGCTCTTACTCATTTAAAAGCAACATAAGTGTGCTCCTCTATACTTCTGTCTAGTGTGTCCATCCCTCTGAATATCTATTTTTTTAATCTCTTTATTTCTGTCAGTCTATCGCTCTCCGTCCACGTGTTTTCCTCAATGGGCTTCTCTAACTAGCCCTAGCAGCGATGGAGACTAACAGTGTGCACACTTTGATGGAGCCAGAGAAGCAGTGTTCCCGTGTGGCTGCAGCCCGAGTTTTCAGATCTGTCAGCTAAATCCTTTGTTATGACTTATGCGTTGGGTGGTCCGTCATTCTGCCTGCCAGGCTGGGAGTACCTCCCTCTTTCTCTGCCTTTCTTCCTCTGCTTCTCCATTCTGTGCACGCACATGTGGTGTTTATACTTACAGCTGCAAACACACACGTACACACACACACACACACACACACACACACACACACACACACTCACACAATGGCTCATCGGTCTGTGTCCTACTGTGGAAGAAGAAACACACGTATACACTCTTTAAGAACTGTGGCATCAGGAAGTAATAGGTCCCTGAGGTGAGATAGTTCTCACATACCTATCAGTGTCAGGGTGTGTATGTGCGAGCACCAGTGTGTATGTGCGAGTGTCAGGGTGTGTATGTGCGAGTGTCAGGGTGTGTATGTGGGAGTGTCAGGGTGTGTATGTGCGAGTGTCAGGGTGTGTATGTGCGAGTGTAAGGGTGTGTATGTGCGAGTGTCAGGGTGTGTATGTGCGAGTGTCAGGGTGTGTATGTGCGAGTGTCAGGGTGTGTATGTGTGAATGTCAGGGTGTGTATGTGCGAGTGTCAGGGTGTGTATGTGTGAGTGTCAGAGTATGTGTGTGTGTGTGAGTCTCAGGGTGTGTGAGCGTTAGGGTGTGTGTGTGAGTGTCAGGGTGTATGTGTGTGAGAGACATTGTGTGTTTGAGCGTCAGGGTGTGTGTGTGCGTGGTTTGACCAGATGGGGTGTTACGCTGTGCTTATGAGCTGATGGAAGGATAAGTAGACCCTGTTGTCCACACAGGAAGTCAGATGCTGAATGAGGGAGAGAGAAAAGGAGAAGTATCAGAGGGAAGCAGAAAGGGAACCAGTGGAAGACTGATTCTTATCCCAGGCATCTCTATACAACATGGTGTCAGTTATTTGTTTTCTTTTCATGTGCTGCTTGTGGCTGGGTGGTAAAGCCGGCAGCCCGGTGTGTTCATTTATGAGAGAAGCCCATTATGTGTCCATAGAAAAGAGATTTATATCAGCTGCATTCTGCCTCTCCAAGGTAGCTGAGGAGAAGAAGTCTTTGATTGGAATGGCTAACCATGGCCTATGATGAACTGGTTGGTGCATGGAAAAAACACAAATATGTAATCTGAATTCTAGCAGTAATAGGCATGACAAACTAACTGGTTTTACTACAAATGATGCAACAAAAATGTTTATGGTTTATACTATGAACTATCTCCCTGAAATACATCACAGGGCGTCTGGTCCCATAGTGCCTTATTATTCTGATTAGGGCCGTCATTAGACGCTCACTACTACTACCTACTAGCACTGACTGTTAGCCTCGCGGCTCAAACTAGCTTGACTGAATGCATAATTCTGTAATTATCTATAATTATGCTTCTTGACAGTTCTTGATATTGCAACCCCATATTAGGAAATTAAACAAAAAAATAATGGCTGTTATTAATGTAATTATGGTTAATTTTCTGTTACGCTTCATGGCTTTGAGGGCTAAATGGCCTGTAATTGACTTGTTCTTGCTGCGCTGTTTTGCAGTGCTGTGTTAAAGACGTATGGCTGCCAGTTTGTTGACTCGCTAGCCTCTGTTGAAATCTCTGGAGCTCCTCTTACCCTCACTGAAGACCCCCGCTCTCTATCTGCCTCCACCGCTTTCATTCATCTCTTCTCTTCTTCTTTTTCTATATTGAGAATGCCACATAGTTTCACATGAACACAGAAATACCTGCTAAAAACGTTGCGCTCATACTGAACCCATCCACAAACACAGACACACACAAACACACTATTATTGGATTGGCTGACTATGATTTACAACATTTAATATATATTTCATTACACAATCTTCAGAATATATTCATGTCTAGTTCTGTTTGAATTATGTAAAAGGTTTCCAATTATTAAAGAGGCAATTTGTTTGATGTATGATGCAGAGAGATGTGTCATTTGATTGCAAAAATGACAACAATAGCTTATAGACTTCACTCTGTCAAACTGTCACATAAATTATGCATGGATACCAAATCCTTTCTCCTCTCCTACTACCCCCCTCTAGTTACATCTATGTTTCAGTGTGTGTGTGTGTGCTTGTGCATGTATTCTCTCAGTATGATAGTATTTATCTGTGTGTGTGTGTGTGTGTGTGTGTGTGTGTGTGTTTAAATGTGTGCTAGTTTGTGTCTTGAGATGGCAGTCATTGCCATGAATTCACATGTTCTCTAGTCCAAAGTAATCTCTGTGTTTATTTATCCATTTCATTTTCAGTAAGAAGGATGTCAACGTGTGTGTGTGTGTGTGTGTGTGTGTGTATGTGTTTGTGTGTGTGTGTGCTTCTAGACGGCCTAATGAAATGGTTATTTAACAGAAAGGTTGCTCTAGGCATGTTGGAATGGAGAGGTAAGATGTTTCTTCACTCTCAAAGATTGGATTAGAATGGGCATCTATTTGGAAAACTGATTTCCTCACAATAGAGAAACATTGTTTGATGTAATCAATAGAGAAACACTGTGTGACGTAGTCAATAGAGAAACATTGTTTGATGTAATCAATAGAGAAACACTGTTTGATGTAATCAATAGAGAAACATTGTTTGATGTAATCAATAGAGAAAAACTGTTTGACGTAATCAGTAGAGGAAAACTGTTTGATGTAATCAATAGAGAAACATTGTTTGATGTAATCAATAGAGAAACATTGTTTGATGTAATCAATAGAGAAACACTGTGTGATGTAATCAAAAGAGAAAACCTGTTTAATGAAATCAATAGAGAAAACCTGTTTGTAACATGTAATCAATTGAGAAAACCTGTTTGTAACATGTAATCAATAGAGAGACACTGTTTGTAACATGTAATCAAGATAGCGCATAGAAATAACCAAAAGACTGTTACAAAATAGAATGTCCAAAAATGGATTAGCCAATGCTATTGCACCTCTAACATGGTGAGATGGAGTGTTGCTGATGGTTCTATAGGGTACAGCAGAGTGGAACAGCCCTGGACAGACGGAGAGTAGCTGATGGTTCTATAGGGTACAGCAGAGTGGAACAGCCTTGGACATACGGAGAGTAGCTGATGGTTCTATAGGGTACAGCAGAGTGGAACAGCCTTGGACATACGGAGAGTAGCTGATGGTTCTATTGGGTACAGCGGAGTGGAACAGCCGTGGACAGACG
>JAVQIZ010021874.1:0-10810 GCA_036023535.2 Galaxias brevipinnis | reverse complement strand
GATTTGGTGTCGCTTTGGAGAAGTCGATCTCTTTGTCTCGGCAGCCAGTGCCCAGTGTCGCCTTTACTTCTCTCTGCGAGAAGCAGGCGCTCCTCTGGGCGTAGATGCTCTGACGCACGTGTGGCCTGCAGACAGGCTGCTTTACGCGTTTCCCTCTACAGCTCTGATCCCGGCCGTGCTGGCCTGTGTGAGGTCACAGTCTGTTGCTGATATTAGCAGCCCCTCTATGGTTGACCAAACAATGGGCAGTGGATATATACAGCTTGGTGGTGGGGGAGCCATGGCTGCTCCTGTTGCGCCCGGACTTACTGTCCCTGGCGAACGGCGAGAATCCCTGAAAGGCCGACCTGTTACACCCCAGGGTGGTCGCCACTATTCAGAGCACTAGGGCAGCATCCACTAGGTCTCTGCACAACCCGAGATGGCATGTGTTCGAGTTCTGCTGTGAGGAGCAGAATTTGGTGTCATTCCAATGCGATCTGGGGAATATCCTATTATTCTTCCAGGGGCTACTGGACAACGGCAGAGCCTTTTCCATGGTTAAAGTTTACGTGGCAGCCTTGTCGGCTTGCCATGTCGGCTTTAAATGGAAAGACTGTTGGTGCTCACTTGCTCGTGTTTCGCTTCATGAGGTGTACGCAGGCTGCACCCAGTGTCTGAACTACTCACTCCTGGGATCTCGGATTGGTTCTGGATGGACTGTCTCGTGCTCCATTCAAAGGTCCTGAGCATGACTTACACCTGTAACTCTATTTAGGTGCCCCGGCTCCATCCCGATACGGATGTGTGCTCCCTGGAATGTCTGTGCCCTGTACGCGCGCTGCGTTGTTACATGGATAGGACAAGGGGATTCCGTTCCACGGATCAGTAGTTTGTCTGTTTTGCTTCCATGGGGAAGGCGCTGTCCAATATCAGACTGGCTAAGTGGTTGGTTCAGGCTATTCAGTTAGCCTATGGTGCTATCGGATGCGCATTGCCTATGGCCATACGCGCACATTCCACTCGCGGAACTGCTGCCTCGTGGGCGCAGGGTGTGTCCGTCTCGGACATCTGTGCTATGGCTAGCTGGGTTACGCCTCACCCCTTTGTATTTTGGTACAGATTGGGTGTGACAGCGCCCTCTCTGGCACAGGCGGTGCTTAGTGTGGGCAGTCAGGAGTGAAGGATGGACCTCCGGTCATCAGGGGTTGTTCGATGTTCACGACCTATTGGTTGTGGTACAATGTCTCCAAAGTCTGCCACATGTCTGAATGATGACTGGATTTAAATCAGAAGTGGGTCTGCTACAGTATTTAGAGATGGGTGCACATGACCCTTAAAGTCTCACGAGTCTTGTTGATTACAAGGCGCTCTGGTTAAAGTGTTCAAAGAATGATGAACGCTCTCTAAGAGCGTTTCCCATAGAAAGGAGGCTCACTCCTCTCCATATTAGAACCTGGGTTATATATATAACCGCTAGTTATTCGATCATCAATAAACTAGAATCTTATTATTAGTACTAATAATGTGTGAAAATTATCTATACACAATGTCTAAAAGATTAATAACTAAGTTAAATGTATCTAGGCATTAGTAAATGCTGAATGAATTGTTAGCAGATGATCTATAAATTCTTATGTTATCAGTATTGAAGGATCACTAAGGATGTTATTGACTGTTTATCTAGGTCTTGGTAAATTATTAGTAAAGTATGCACAAACTAATACTAAATGATCCCAGTGTGCTCTAATTCAGTAAATTTGTAGTAGTAGTAATAGTTCATAATAATTCTGAAAGCGGAACAGACTTGTACATGGTCACCAATATCCCCTTCACACAGAGAACCCGGGTCATTGAACACGGGTCCGATCTTCGTTGGACCCATTCATGCTGCACATTGGTCCTGGGAAAGACCAGCGTCACCACAGTTCACACACACGACCGGGTCTGCGAGTTACATCTTTGCACATCACTGCAGATGCATTACGTTCCTACGTCATTGAAAGTGGACATTTCTACCGTTGTTATTGTATTTGGTTGATTCACCCAGCATTCTCAATTTACAGCAGAAAAAGTCCCTTCACCCACATCTTTCGTTCTGCGATGATGGTGGTTGAAAATGCATTTCAACAACGACATTGTTTATTAAATAGAAATTACATTGACCCGTCCTCAACTAGATATACGCCTGTTGATTCCTATCGCACAACTGTGTTTAATACTGAGGCGCCCATCCAAAACCAATGAGGTTTCTTGATCATAAGCTGGATCGAGTAGTCCTTTCACACCAAAGAAGCGCGTGTACGTGACCTGCATCGTTAACCCAACAGTCGACCCGGGAATAACCCCTTTATCAACTGATTTGAAAATAATTGGTAAGGCATCTTAACACTATATTACTGTATTGCAGACATCTTCTTCAAGTTACTCTAAAGTTGCAACTATTCCTCATTTATTAATGCTCATATTCATGATCCTATATAAATAGGAAACACTATGTCACCTTATTGAATTGGAAGCTGATAATTATTATCTGATTAGACAAACAATTCCACATACATTATCAAGCCTCAGTCTTTTTTTATGTTTCGTTTGTACAGCGTCAACGGGCAACCTCTGGGCGATTTTACCTTTCAAAAAAGGAGGAACATTTAGATCCCATACAGAGGGCTTCACTGGTTAAGACTAACGTGCGCTCTAGTTGTACTGTTCTTTTAACCCTTTCATATAAAAAATTTTTCAGAACATGACAATACTAATATATATATATTTTTTTGTATTTCATATACCTAAATAATCGAAGACATTTAGATTAGCATTTTTCCACCGAGTAGCAAGTCAGTCCATGGATAGTCAAGTAGTTGCGCAACTCGTGGCAATCCCTGATTGGCGTTAGTATTTATTTGTTCTGATGGTGAGTGAGGGAGTACAGGGCAGCATAACTTGAATATGATGGTATCAGCTTTGGAAAAGGGAGCTCACTCGAAATGAAGTGATCACTACAAATACGAGTTGTAGAGCTAGGTTGCCAACTCTCCCTCTTCATTGCTGCAACCCATTTCGCTTGTTTGGCTAGATCGTTTGGGAACCGATAGAATTAAATGTTTTCAAGGTGCCCTTGTCTATTCATACACCCGTACACAGAACATGAACTGAATGAAGTATTTAAAGTTGGATAACAGCATAAGTCGAATTATAAATGGCAGTGCTTATCATCCAGGAGTGCACATTACTGGGTAATTGAAGAGGTCCACAGGTCGTCTGAAGGGCTCAGAGTCTGGTGAGTCCACCATTTGGCAAACCAGTTCATGACACTGCCCTCGCCATGCCTGCAAGTTCAACGCAACAGCTCGCGTCTTAGGAGTTGTGTGCATCTTCTAGCATGGAAGAGAGAAAACAAAACTCATTGCACAGTACAGTCTTTCACACAATAAAACATAATTTGTCAGTTATGCATAGAAATATAACTCTCCTCTTACCCGATGTCCTGTTGAAGTTCCTGGGGTATCCAAGTCTACATCCACCTCAACAGGCTGCGGACCAAAAGAAAAATATACTTTGATTCACAGAACCCCCCACTCCCAAAAAAACAAGATACTCAAAGATCACTTGTGGTGTATGTAGCACGACCCTGAATCTGTCACCTTATGTTCTCCTCCACTGCTGATCTCTGTCTTAAGATTGCGGTACAAATCCAGGATGTCAGTGCACCTCTGGTCCCTTGGGGTAACAAAACATGGAACATTTCAGATAAAATGGATTGTGTTACTGTTCTATTCTTGAATAAATTAAGCCTACACTTTCTATCCCTACAAGCGCAGACGGTTAGAGAATGACTCTTACCCAATGAAACGGAGCAACACGTCTGTCACCACCTTTGCTGCTAACACAATGGGGCTTTGGGGCTCATTGAACGTTCTGGCGTTGTGCTCAATGTAGCGAACCTCCCACATCACTGCTGAGATACGCCTTCAGGAGATAAAAAAAAGAGTCTAGACATCAACGTAACTTGTTGAAATAGGTTGCGCAATAATTTTTCAAGGCCATGCAAAATGGTCATCGTTATGAGCCCTGGTGACGCATCCCTGAAACCAAACTGTTTTTTGGTGACAATACCACACAACACATTTTGCCAAAATCATGTTAACACAATCTCCTTGGACAAGTGCAAGAATTGGGTCATGAGGTGTACTACTAATGTTGTCTTGTACTTCTGCATGCAGTAATATTTTGTATTTTGCGCTTGATGTGCTGATCCTTTGGTTTCTTGATAACACGGGTCGCGTAGCCATTTAAGACCAAAGGCAAACTGAGTCCGAATCGGGAATAACCAAGGCTGTTGGTCCGGTAGAAGAGGGTATTACACAGTCTTGGTGATGAAATAGTAAGATAAATCGGTTTTGTCTCATACATTAGCTAGCCAGCTACTAATACTACTACAGCCGAGAGCTAGCTAAAGTTATCATCAACCTGGTAACATTCTCTGTCCCATTATTTTAAAGCACTGAAGAAACAAAGCCTGAGCTGTAAAGTAATGGGCATGATTACAACAGAGACTGTTACCATAACAAGTTGTGTTTCAAGGTAGGCTGAAGCAGTTTGTGGTTGCTAGCTGTGGATTGATAAATTACGGGAAATGCAAGTCGCCCAAAGGGGAAAAATCTACCATCTACATTGGCGACATCTGTATAGCTTTTTAATCCACTTCTGATGCATCTAGCGGTAATGAGACTTCACAAGGTTGATAAGTGAGAGATTTGATGTTTTGAAACAGCAGTGACCAGTTTGTTTTGATGTTAGTGGAGGAAAATTCAGACCTGTAGAAGCGATTCTCCAGACGCCTGCAGATGGTGCTGAGGTCAGTGACATAGGCCACCACTGTGCAGTAGAGAGGGTAGTCCCGCAGGTCAACTGGTGACACAAAGGCCTTGGCAACATCTACGTCCACAAATAAAAATATTTTGAAAAAAACCTTCATGAAAGTAATTCCCAGGAATGAAAAGAAAAAACGAGGTTTGGACTTCATCTGCATGAATCTATATTTCTCAAAGGTCTCTACATTTGGTATACATACCCAACGTGAGCAGATCATTGATGCCACGGATTAATCTCATACACTCCTCGTCCCGTGTGTGTGCACCCCACTCCCCCGCTTGTGGGCTGTAGAGTAAAGCACTTAACTCCTCCTCAGTGACTTCCACCCCATCACCTACATGATCTGGCAATGCAGCTGCAGATGGGTCACGAGAAATTATTTAACGCTTTGAGATTGTTTTTACAATGAAAAGTGCTTTACAAATTAAATGTATTACTATTATTATGTAATTCATTATTATGTTATTTATAGAGGGGTAACCGCCTCAGTTGGTCTCCTTTTTAGAAGTTCCCTGTTTAAAGGCAGGTAATGACAAGATATATACTAGTTAAAAAAATTAACACAAATTAAGAAATACGTTTTTAAAATAATAAACATGTTATAATATTTACAACACAGAAAAATCTTTAAGATTCAATCAAAACAAGAACAGTCTCCAATTTTATTTGGAGCAAAGAAATTAAAAGCGAATTTCCCAAGTTCTGTATTAACCTTTGGGCTTTCAGGGGAGATAAAGTATTGTGAGCGTGTCCTATAACTTATGGATTTCTTTCAAGGGGATGCAAGTTAAAACAACATGCCCAGCAATGCCTTGTAAACAAAACAATACTTTATCGCCTATCACTGAGGAGCAAAAATAAGCCTCTATCTGTAAAGCAATTATCTTAGTGACAAAATCCTTCAATTATGAACAGAAAAAGAAAATATAAACCTAGAAAAGGGATATTGTATTAAGAAGACGTGTGTGCCTGCTATGTATGGTTTGTTAATGACCACAGGGGTGAAGCAGGGATTTTAAAAGTGCGGGGGTTCTGGGATGTGAGCAGAGTTATTAAACAATATATTGGCATCTGCGGAGACCGTCAGAACCCTGTGAAACCCGACACAATTGGGCAGCAACCGATCGTTGCAACTTTAAGTGCAGACAAGCTGGGCTGTCACCTAGCATCACTCCTCCCATGCCACTGCTAGCTGCAGCTCAAGTCAGACGAGAATGTGTTCTGATGGTCTCTGCTGAGGCCAATATATTGTTAAGTAATAGGTGAGAGCAGTAACAAATAGTTTTCATAAGAGCTTTTCAGTTGTGTATGTGAAAGTATAATCTTTCAGTGTGCTAGTGTATCAGTTGTGCATGTAAAAGTGTTTCACTTGTATGTGCGTGTGATTGTCAGTATAGTATGTGAATTGGGTTGGGTTTCATATGCGTATGTGAGAGGAAAAGTGTATGAGTGTACGAATGTTAATTCTAAATAATGTCCCTATAAGTCCCTCATAGTTACGTTCCCCCTTGCCCTCTCTCACTTTAACGAGAAGGGTGGTCACTTTGGGGAGCTAACAAATAAAGATCAGCACTGAGAAAAGAGACTGACAGGGTTCTAAAAGGATTCCATTAATGGTTGTCAACTAATTCTGTCTAGATGACAGACTAAAAACAGAAAGACCTAAACTCAGGGGACCGGAGTTCAAAAGGTGGATACAAGGATAAAGGAAACAGAGGAGACAAGTTGTGACGTCCCTCCCACTGGTATGCCTAACCCTAACCCTCCCACTGGTATGAATAACCCTAACCCTCCCACTGGTATGCCTAACCCTAACCCTTCCACTGGTATGCCAAACCCTAACCCTCCCACTGGTATGAATAACCCTAACACTCCCACTGGTATGAATAACCCTAACCCTCCCACTGGTATGAATAACCCTAACCCTCCCACTGGTATGCCTAACATGGCCTCAAGCGCCACGATTGGGCAGGCAGGGGCCCCTGCATGCGCAAGTGTGGTTTGTTTACAGCCCGCACAGCTCTTTCTGCCATCTGCCCATCTCAACAATATGAGTTCAACCGAAGAAGAAAAACTTTAAATTCACAAGAAACTAATGTAAAGTTATGAAGTTTCGCCTTACGTTGCTAACTTAATGTAAAGTTTAGTGCTGGGGAGTAGACAAGGAAAGGGGAGGGTTTAGTTCCCACACTGGTCATCGAGGTGTACAGTGAGGGTTTCCCGTACAGTGATTAAGCAAAGTCTTATACTAAAATACATTTTCAATGGAGAATCTCCATTGACAGCGAGATTTGGTCTAGAACTAGACTTAATCCCTGTACAGGAAATCGGGCCATATTGTTTAAGTGAACTTTAATTACCTTTAATGGCCGTTTTTGATTTCTTTACATTTAAGCCAATATTGCAGTAATTTCTGGTAGTACAGTGAAATAACACATATCCCCAAATCTTGTACAGTTGAGGCTAATAAAGCGTGGCACCCAAACCACATAAGGCACACCGGTGTGCACTAGACTAGATATAAACACACCAGCAGGAAATAACAAAAGGTTAATATTCCTTTTCAATAAATCATTGGCAGTTATTCACTTGCATCTAATTATTATTACAATTTGAAACTACTTACTTGTCCTTAAATAGACCAATTTCTTCTCCAAAATCTCTAACATCGTGGCTAGAGCAGCTGTCATTAATTGGATTATTTTGTGTGATTTCTTTTATTGTATTCTGCACAATGATTGAAATAAACTAACTAGAAATCACTTGCCCTATCTAGTGACCTCATAAACCCCGGGAAAATAACAATAGATACCATGGATAGGTGATGCGCAATGTTCTCGACTTTTGTAGATCTGTGAACAACATACATCCACCAAATCAGTCTTGAATTAAAGCTACAGGCCGTCCTGTTTATCACACAAAAAATTAATTGTCTCTAGAGCAAATTATTTCTTTTTAATGAATTATTTTACGATGTATGATTAATTGTCATTAGGCTCAAAAGGGGTACCAGTCACTGAGTTATAATTTGATGCAGTATGCAAAAAAATATTCTGATGTAAAATATACACACAATTGTATTTGATATTATGAATCAGCAGGCCACATTGAGCAACCTGAAGTCAAAACAGTATCTAATATAAAAACAAAATGTTGAAGTCATTTTGAAAGAAGAAACAGTCAGCCAAGTGTCTTTTCTTCTAATACTCTAATAGCCAGAGGCGCTGACGGCAAAGGCGCTTTTGCCCTTTCTTATGAATCTTGACCATGGAATATTAAGTAGTGCCATGCTGGACGACCTAAACTGTTGTAGGTGGGTGGAGGTACGGTCAGCAATGTAGGTTGTGGCTAGACCTAGTCTTGCTTTAGTATTGATTCAGTATTGATTCATTCAATCTTATCGATTCTTAAATCAACAGCAATGCCAGCACAGCAAAGGTTTTCACTTAAATTCTTGGTGTCTTCAGAAGCATTGTGAGAAACAATTTTTAAGAATGGCTTTGGTGGTAAATACAAACAATATATGATCTTTACCAAGCTTAGTCCAAAGCAATTAAAGTCAAGTTCATTTTAATTGATTATGTCTAGGAAATGTGCTACAAAAGTGCTTTATAGAAAGCAATAAAAGTATTTTATCAACTTCAAAATGTTTGATAATTTACAACAAACAAATAAAACAAAACTCATTGAAACCTAGGGTGGCAAGATGATATATGCATACAAAAAACTGATTTGTGTGTATAGGTGACCTTCTTCAGGAATAGGCTCCATGTCCCAGGGGCTCAGCTTCTCCCGCTCACCGTTATCCCAACTAGTAGAAGAAAACACATTAGAACACAGAGTATGAAAGGTTTTTCTGCTAGATAAGAAAATGTAGCTGCTAGGTCTGTAGGATGACTTTGACTTACTTCACTGTATAGCACTGGAACAGGCTGTCAGGATACTCTAGCTGAAGAGGCTGCTGGTCCTCCACCGAGCCAAACCACCAGGCATCATCAATGATGCTGCGAAAACGGCAACCTGTCAGGAAGGTCAGAAGCCATCAAATAACTAGCCTATAGCAGGAACTTCAATTTCTCAATGTAATAATTTGCGAAACCAGCTAGGAGTGGCCGGTGTTGAGCACAACAGTTTGTGTAAAACACAGAGTAAACTCATTTGTAGGCCAATATACATGCACGACTGTCTGTACTGACGCGGCAGCGCCAATGACTGGCCGTGTGAAAGGACTCATAGCACAAATTCGAAATGAAAATCCTAAAGTGCAATGGACTCACTCTCATACACAGGGTGAAGTACTGGCATCCAATAAGTCCTGTTTTGCATGGTGTTTTGAATTACAGAGTCTACGTAATTAAAGGAGCATTTAACCCAAAAACAACAACAAATTCATAATGCCCCTCTTATTATAAACAACTGGACAAGTGAGAGAAGTTTCATAGTGGTGTTTTATGTTGCTTTCAGCTGTACTACTGATTGCCATCGGGCTGGCCGAAAACATAGCTACCTTGCTAACCGTTTGTTTACAACCTGACGCCAAAGCATTGTCAACCAATCATTAGACATGCCCATTTCATAGAACGTGGTGATATAAATCTCCTGGATTTTGAATGGCAAAACTAGATTTGAATGCCAAACTTGAAAAATGATAACAACATGCATAAAATCCTCTCGCTTGAGGTTATTTACTTATTTAAGGCAGAAATGTAATAATTACAATTTGAAGCTAAATATTAAGTGAATATAGTAGAGTGGAATTCCCCTTGAACTTAATTTAAGTCAAAGCCACTTAATGTGCGACTGTCTCATCGCCTTTGAGAAAACATGGGATTATCAGATAGTATATATTCTAATATCCATTTCACACCGGACCAACGACCCGGGTTATTCCTGGGTCAACTGTTGGTGTGAATGGGCTGACCCGGCTTATTCAACCCGGGTCCGAGACGCGGACACTTCATTGGTTTAGGATCGGCGAAAACATATTAAACAAACATTGTGTAAAATGCGACAAGACGCAACAATTTCAGGCATATGGCTAGCTCAGGCCAATGTAATTTATCTTTAAAGACCAACATGACAACATGTCCTTGTTTTTCATGTTTTTCATGTGTTACAAGACATATCGGGAGCAAAATAAGCAGCCAACGCTGGCTAAGCATTTCTGCTTTGAAACTGCAGTGCAGCAAGACAGTCTCAAACGGTCGAGTTCAGACAAGACAGATTTGTGATGTCCCGTTCATGGGCGGGGTGACTCTACATATCATTACATGCACCTGCTTCAGCGTTGCTATTCAGAGGAGAAGGGGAGAGGAGACAGGGGGTGGGGGCTTGGTGGATATTTGAACTAGAAATGTATTTCCCTGCGCAAATGCGATGTGATGCATCACAGTTATTCGACTGACCGCCTTAGTGCGCAGAACCTACCCCTGCAGCACAAGCGGACTGCGGTCCAAACCCTGTTTGTTGACAAGGGGGCTTAATGGCGCTAGATCGGTAGTGCCTCTTCATCATAATATAATGGTGGACACATGACAATGAAGTACTACCGTTTGATTTGATTTTCAACAAGGTCAGGCTTTCACCGACAATGCTTTAATGTGTTCGAAAAGAATGCATTTAGTTCAGAACGGGGTAGCGCATGAGCAGTAATTTCTCCCTGTCAAAATGGGCTACCTCATATTTTTCAATTGAGTTAGCCCATTTGGAGGGGAGGATACATTTTCAGTTGTATTTGATATGGGCTACAGCGAAGCCCACCTACACTGTAAAAAAAATAAAGTTGGCTCAACTTATAATTATGAATAACCTGGCTGCCTTAAGATTTTGAGTAAGAAGAGCAAAGAATAGGTTCTGGCAACTTCGTTATTTTAGTTTGATGTACTTCAATTTAAGTTCATGCAACTCACTATGAAAAGTCAATTTGACGAAATTGACATACAGCAAACTGATTATT
>JAVQIZ010021873.1:0-11402 GCA_036023535.2 Galaxias brevipinnis | reverse complement strand
ACAAGGGAGGGAGAGGAAGAAATAAACGAACCTGAAAAGCTCTGACTATGTGTACACAGCACCACAGGCGAAGTGGGCTGAGCTGTGTCACACAGTACTCAGTGTGTCTTGTGTGTTTGTGTGGACATGCTAACGTGCGTGGGACTCTACATGTCGCTAGCATCAGAGAGCATTGAGGAGTTCTATTCCGACACAAAACACGCACCGAACCTTTTAACTGTCCCAATTAGTGAGCTAGGGGTCAGAGGCAAAGTCCAATGGCTACCGTTTGTTGCCAGCCAGCACTGTACCGTTGCAAATCAACATTTCAACGCTGCATCAATCACTGCGAAACCCCCCACCAGCTTAGCTTAAAGCTCTCTGTCTCTCACTCCTCCATCTCCCTGTTTGCACATGCACCTATAGCAGCTTAACGTCCGGTCCTCTCTCTCTCTCTCTCTCTCTCTCTCTCTCTCTCTCTTTATGCATGCAGAGCACGGCACCTTATCGTCCACTCCGCTCCCCTTCCTTTTCATCGTTTTCTTTTCTTAGTCTGTCTATCTGTCTATCGCTCTCTCTCTCTCTCTGTAGCTCTCTCTCTCTCTCTCCCTCTCTCTCTCTGTCCCATGTCTCTCTCCCTCCCTCTGTCTCTCTCCCTCCCTCTCTCCCTCTCTCTCTTTCTCTCTCTCTGCATCTCCCTCCCTCTGTCTCTCTCTCTCCCTCTCTCTCCAGGCTCCATGGAGGATTGCGGGGCGAACCTGACTGGATTAAAAAACACAACCTGCGACAGGAGCCGAAATCAATGAGTCGGATGTGATTTCTTAAGCCCAAAAACACAGTTTGACTTGTGCTCATTAGCGGCGTCAGACAGAGGTGTATCCACCACATGCAAGGTCGCACAACCCCCGTCAGTTCATCAGATGAGCCATTTCATAGATCTCTTTGTGTTCTAAAGACCATGAGGTTAAAGGGATAATTCACCGGTTGATTGACTCTGGCTTTACCTTCCATTGTTGTGCTAACGACGCTCCATTCCTCCAACACTCCTAAAACAATCCAGTGCTACAGACGGTTTGCCTTGAGAACCCATCTGGGCATATTTTTGTATAATAACTGTGGCTACCCTTACCCACACATACACAAACACAGACAGATGCGTAATAGAGCATGCACAGCTTCATATGTACACACATCACACACACACTATTTCTTTCCAATACTATAGGTTGCTATTGGATATGTATTGAATAGTTATTGCAGCATGGCGTTGCCTATACCCACTAAGTAAAGAAAGCATGAGGACTGGCCACGCCACAGATACCGGCACATTTACCCCGCTGCCTCCAAGTGCCTTTTTGGGTGAAAGGAGTTATGATTATGATTGAGCTCTGTGTTATTTGGTTGTACCAAAATTGTGCCGCTTGTCTGTTAAGGGATAATGGCTTCCTTTTGTACAACAATTTTCAAAATCCCAGCACAACAAAGCCATGTTTCTGTCTGCTGCTTACTGCCCTTATTACACTGCACTGTGGCAGACAATTATATGCTGGATTTGTCTGTATGGTCCTTTTGGCAATGAATGTAGTATTGTAGCAGTAGTATAACAAACTAGGTTACTTTACCAGCATTAGGAATTCTTTCTAAGACTGACATTTTCTTGGCATTAGGGTAGGATCAACGTGGAAACCCTCTATATTGTAATTAATAATAATAATAATAATAATAATAATCATAATAATAATAATCATCATCAGCAGCAGCATAATCATAATCATAATAATACTAATAATAATCATCATCATTATGACTATTATAAAACATTTTAATTATCTAGCGCTTTCTAAAACTCAAAGACGCTTCCCATGATAAACAGCAAACATAGAAACAGACAACTCAGAGAACAGCAGACACGCCCTGGAATGTTCCCTAAGTCATACAGAAATCAGAGACACACCGTTTGGATATGTACCTGTCCCCTAGCCCTGCTCATCGTCTTCCATTGTGGCTCTCCATCATGCACACTCTGCAGTTCTCCACCCTGTCCTATAGGTGGCAGCCTACCCTCCCTGTGCTGCCCTGATGGCTGGCTTCACAGGATAACATGGCAGATCATTGTTACAAAGAGACTTCCTACCCCCCACCCTGCAGACCTTATTACTATTATTATTAAAGGCAACAGTCCTACTGACTCTTGTTCAAAGTGCCAGTCCATTTTTCATAACAAAATCAACACAACAGCTTCACAAAAGTCCCCCTCATGCAGTAACAACAGGAACATTTATTGGGAATATTTCACGATTTTAGCAGCAGTGCTCCTGGATTGAATGTCCAGAAAGTCATAGGAACTCTCCAGCTTTCCCGTCCATTGTTCTCCTCACGCATCACATCCTGTCAGCGGAGCCGTACCTTGGAGGACACCAGAGGAAGAGGGGCCCTCACTGTCCCACGGGCCCAGACAATGGAGGCGTGACGCGGACGCAGTGAGGGCCACCAAGCAGCCCGAGGCCACCACTACTGCACGCCACCTCTGGGATCAGCCTCTCCTTTCTCCTGCATCCCGCCCTCTCCTCTTCCTCCATCGCTCTTCCTCCAGCCCAACCAGGAAGTAATCAGGAGGCTGTCCCGAGCAGCAGACAACAGCCTGCATTGTTTAGCATTTAAATAACTCCCGTCTCCCCCGTCTCCGCCAGGAAAATTGCCCTGCCAAACGCCTGTCCTGGCATCCCAGCCTCTCCCGGTGCCTCGCCGATGGGAAGCCTGCTCACCTGACTGACAGCGGGGCTACTGCCAGCGAGGGCCACTCACTGCTCCGTCAGGGCTGGAGATGGAGCCACTGATCTGAGACCAGCTGTCCGAGCGCTGCTCCTCGCTCCATGTCCTCCTCCCTCTCTTTAATGGCCTCCCGTGTGGACCACAACAAAACGTGGAGCGCGGGTGGATGCTGTTTTATATGGCTGATGTGGCCGGGCTGAGTCTGTGATGCCAGTTAGTTCATAAAAGTAAAAGAAGCAAGGACAAAGCGTAGGTCACACAGAAGCCGGCTTTGGAGACTGCAGCAAAAGCCAGTTAAAAAATATGTGTCGAAGGTCTCAACAAAGTACAAAAAGGAGGTTGTTTGTGTGTGCATAGAGTGAGAGAGAGAGAGAGAGGAGGGGGAGTGGGAGAGTGTGCTGACGCTAAGACACTCCCAGGTTAACTAGCAGCATCCACTCCTCAAGGACAAGCCTCAGAATACATTATGCAATGCTATGGATTATATAATGCCTGAACGTGACATCTTGTGGCTTCCTCTAAAGAAAGAACTGAAGATAAACACACAGCCAGGCCGCCGAAAACCTTGGACAGAGTAATTACCGTCCAACAGACGACTGGAATGCCTGTTCTTGACAAAATGCTTTTGAAACTCCCACAGCAACCCTCCGTTGACAAGCTAACAGAGGAAGACTTTCACTGTGAGAAGCATCTCCACCCAAATGTACCAGAGCTACAGGAAGAAACCGGGCGAACCTACACTGCCTTTTCAATGTCGCCGTCAAGGACTTAGCGCGGCGGCCATCTTGGAGCTGCCCCCAGGCCACTGGGAGCAGACCGGGCCTGTCTGTCAGCGCACAGGATCCTGGGCCCTCTCTCCTGCTCCTCAATAATTCAGCTGTAAGAGGAGACGTCAGCTCCGCCATAATTACTGTGGTAGGGTGACAGGCTCCTCTGTCAAGGGCACGGCTTTACAGTGGCCCACGGGCGACACTGACACGACAGCTAGTGGGACGCGGAACCGTCCGGAAGAAAAAAGGCCCCTGGAAGTCCAAGGTTGTCGATACCGTGGCGATAGACAGGCTGGTTTCACAGTCATTACAAATGCATAGTAAACTACCCTGTTTCTCCTAAATGGCGGGATTCGATTGCGTTGATTTAGTACAACTAGGGTTATGCAGTTAGACACCAATCCCTCTGTGTTCAGGGTCACCGTCTCAATTTTGATGAACTCCAAAAAGAATCATCTAAGAACGGTCCACTATTGAGTGTACTAAGCCCAGCTACAGTGTTCTGGGTATTCACAGACAGCCCACACAGTGCAACGTGATATCTCACTGCTGGGGTACACTGGAACCAGGATAACATAGCCAGTTAACACAACCCCGTCCACTTCAGGACTTTGTCCTTAGTTAAAAGCCGCAGAGGGAACCTATCTGCCAAGATGGGACTGAACCAGTCACTCTCACTCAGACTCAGGACTTGGCTGCTGGCATTTAGTTGGCACAGGATGCAAAGCCTGAACAAAAGGAATCACAAATGTCTTTCAATGTGAAGGATTCAGGAATAGTTTCCATTTTATTCACAGAATTTGTAAAAAAAATTTAAACTCACGCGTGCTGCTGAATCAGAGATGTGTTCTCTCCCATTCATATATTTCTTCATATACATACTGTTGAACTGCAAGCGTTGACAGTACAAACTGTGTGCTTACAAAGGAATTCCAATACTTGACTCTATTATCATCTAGAAAATCAATTCTTGACCTTATTGTTGCTTTGTTAATGAGCTCACATTCTTCAGAGAGCACCTCGCAATAGGAAAACCTTTAATTATGCTAATGCAAGTGGATAGCAGTGAAATCAATAGATGCTTACCACTGTACCACATTGTTCCCTGCAGCTATCAGCTGATAGCAGAATCTTAGAGAAAGACCATTTCAAAGGTCTACATCATGTCATTTTCATATATATATGTTTTTTTTTTTACCAGGGGCACCGAGCTTGGATTAGGCAGTTAGTCAGCCGTGGGGCAGTGGAACAGGAGTTCTTCAAATATACTTTATTGACAGGACAAAAGCTGGCAGGTTAGAATGCTCACAAACACCAGAATTGATATCATAGAACAAACATTGTAAATCTGTGTTGCAAATACTAGCTGTGTCAAGAGAACTTTGGAAGCACAACTAAAGTTCCAAAGGCGTTCTCAACTCCCCTTTCACTCCATTGTCCTCCAAAGCCTGTGTCCCTGGGAGCAGTGACAACAGCCCCTTATGTGTCAAAGAGAATCGGTAACACAAGTTCTTGTCATCTTGATTATAATGAAATGTGTCGAGTTCACTCCAAAGCGGGGGTATGCCAGCCCGCCATAATACCTCAAGGCAAAAAAAACATCAGAAGCCGGAAAAAGAAAGGCCAAGCGGAGCATTTGATACCAGCCGAGGAACGGCGCAAAAAGACTGTTTGTCCCTAATTAGGTGCCGTTCGCTTCTCCTAGATTTTAATTATGATTGGGTGCTTCAAGTTTTCTGGATGAAACAGAAGCCTTCATCCTCCAAGTTCCCCCTTTTCATAAAAGGGTGGGAAAAGGCAAGGTGAGTCGCTAACTAGCTTAGCACCACCACTCTAACAGAGATGTTTTGGGTGCTTGAGTCTAAACATAACCTATTAAAGAAGGCACCCAAACCGTTGCGTTTGAAGTGCACCTCCACCATGCTCTCTCTTTTTTGATTAGAACAACATCATCTGATACACTCAAGGCCTTAGGTCTTTTATGTAGAATCAAAGTGAAATGTCCTTCATACTCGTTAGACTCATTAGGCTAGTGGCTTTTCAATTGAGGGATGAGGAGACGGTGACAAATTGCACAAACATTTTTTAACCAAAGTCAGCCATTTGTTTGTTTGCAGGGTTTTGGATGAATAACTCTTGAGCAGGCAGGTGATCCATTCCTAATGGATGTGAATGTGGCGCACCCAGCTTTACACAGTCCCCGTGGTGAACATTTACAGTTAATTGATAATGGGTGGTCTATGAAGAGATGCACATTAAATCATATGGTCAATGAGGCGGCCTGTAAGGTTGCAGCGATATAAGGAACAACTCCCGTGAGCCCTTTAAAGCTTCCCGCTACTAAAAAGCATTCCCAATGAATAATTAAAGGGGAACTATGCTTAACTCATTTTCCATTCCAAAGAGATTATTATTTCCGAAGTGCAGTGTAAGCATCTTCACCCCAGCATTCCCAAGAGTTACAGTGACAGTTCTGTCTTTCGATTACATTTATCAACAGTAATTTGTATGAACCTAAAAAGGAGGGTTACAGCATGAAAACGAAACATTTGGTTAAATTATGTAATTTTGGGGAAACATTTAGACGTGTAAAAATAATACATTTATAAAATAATAAATAATATAATAAATAATAATAAAATAATTTGAGCTAAGTAAAAAAACTGGTTATTAGCATTCAAAGGATGAACAATTTCAACTCCTACTTTCAAGTTTTTGACAAACTAATAAATAGCATGTTGAGAGATTAGAGTAATTGTGTTGAGAATGCAGCTTTAGAAAGGTTTGGTAATACTTGCTCCACCATCTACCACTAGGTCATGAGGGGCAGTTCCTTATCAACATCGACCTCTGAACTGTTCAGACTGTCCATGTCAGGTTGATGATGACACGGCTGTCCTGCTGCTAGCATGCTAACCGCTAGCCCTCTTGTTGTGAGCCTATTAACCACTCATTAGCTATTTAGCTGATGGTGTTGTGTCACTGTAGGCAATAGGCCGCAGATCTATATTTAGGTTATACATAAAAGGATGATCAGTCTGGAGGGCGTTCAGGATCCTGTACACTCAGGGGAGCCCTGGAGAGGATCCACATGATGTTTATGGATGCCGTTTCTACACATTAGGTGCATGCGACGGAGTCTTTGAGCTGGTGTGCCAGCAATTGTTTCTGCAAAGTATGTCTAGAGATAGCTGTTTTCTGTGTTTATGCGTGTGTATGATGATGCAGAAATTAGTTTGCGAAAGAATGCGCGCATGTGTGTGTGTGAGTGTGTGTGTGTGTGTGTGTGTGTGTGTGTGGTGGTGGTGGTGGTGGGGGGGGGGGATTCTGTGGGGAAACATAGCAGGATGATGGGGACTCTCTAGTCAGTTTTTGTTTCAATCGAATCGGACAAACTCTCTGTTCTCCTCCCAAGCACTAGTAAATTAATAGTGCATGAATAAAAAACTAATTCCAAGTAAAACAACAACAGTGAAAACAAAGATGTCTGATTAAATATGCTCTGTGCTTTCAGTCCAACTAGTCTGTCTGTGCAGTGTCTCTTCAAATCACAAGAGTCTGCCAAAATTGTGAACCATTTTTACGATGAACGCAAAACAATGTTTGTTCATGGGTAATAGAAAAAACTATCATGCCTTTAGGAGGTGCCATTAATTATTATTTCAGAAATGTAATGAATAAATAATTTTGTTCCATAGTTCAACATATCATAGGCAAATGCTATGTTCTGAAAGCTTAGGATTGTATGTTGCTTCATGTAAAAAAATGCATGCAGGGAATATTGTGAGTCATTTTCCTGTCACTCTGTCAACATGCAACGTTCGCATACACACACCAACACACAGCCAGGTGGTGGAGTGAGTGCCCGGCCTCACTTGCTGCCCTCCTGAGTGTAATCTGTAACGTGAGCTGCCTGCTGGAATAACTCAGTTATCCCCAAAGCTTCCTTGCCCCGGAGACATGTGGACCAGTGCCCAAAACATACTTTTGTCTCGGCTTGATATTCTGTGACTGTGATTAAAATTGAAATTCAGCTTTCAAAGTCACTTTGCCTGTCTTGGGAACACTTTGTGAGGAAAGCTTTTGAATTAGGATTCTATTGATGCATTAGGTAGCACAATGCTGTTCTATACAGGTTCCTTTTTACCAAACCCACTTCTGGCAGGTTCATTTTTACCAAACCCACTTCTGGGTCATTAGTTTCAACCATGGAATCTACATGTTAAGACATGTATATGCATGCTCCATGAGTTTAAATAGACGACACAGATATTTCTCAAACAGCCAATATGCGGCAGGAGGCATAAACGAACAAAAAACTAAAATACTTGAATCTGTAATTTATTGTACACTGCATTTACAAATGATCTACAAAAAACATTTTTTCGGGTTACTCCTACGATATCCTAATTTAAAATCGACTCAACGACGCCCTCCATGGGTTCACCTAAGCAACAGAGCGCATTCCATTTCCGTGCGCTGCGGTGAAGGCTGTCTGCGTCCCGCTCACATCGAGGCTGCCTTTACTGTGGAACCTCGAGCTGCATTCTTCACCACTCACACGCAGGGAGCTGCCGATGCGAACACTACTACTCCGTGACCAGAGTGAAAAATTATTGTCCTCAAGTTTTGGAATTTAAGCCATGGCAAGGATAGCAATCATTAGGATCACTTGAATTGGTAAGTACATGGACTATTAGACTTGGGATACGAAGAGAAAAAGGTTGTTGGTTGGGCTTAACAAATTGGGTGTTTTTCGGTCCGTGTTATGAGTTGGATATGCTATTCCGGCTTTTCCTCGTTCCTCATGCTGAGCTCGTTTCTTCTCGTGTTGTCTGCTTCTTCACGACTTTTGGGTGTCTCATTTGGTCGGAGGGAGCCAACATAGGGAGTGGATTTGAGTGGTTTTCAAAGAGCGACGCATAGTTAGGTTTATTCGACTCTGAATGCGTTTCGGGTTTTGCAAGCAATGTTGAACGCACGTTTTTGCAGTTCCAACCCTACCGTTGCTTGTATGGGTCAACAGCGATGGTAAAACTGCGGATTAGGGCTCTGAAGCCTACCAATTCGTGCTTTAGATATGTTATTAATGGTCTAGGGCACTTATTTCACAATTTGGCAATTAGTTTATCTTTCATAAACAAGGTAAGATGATTCCACCTTAACCTTGGTCTTAGGTTTGGTAGATTGCGTTCAGATAAACTTATCTGGGGAAATCGAAAATAAGATTAAATCTGCAGCCACCATAATTTTTCGTCCAAATTTAAATCTGTTATTTTATACATGTGTCCCACAGATTATAAACATAGAGGAACAACGCAAAAATGTTTTGATCGGTACCATATTGCATATTGCTGTTGCATTGCCTTAGAGCAGGAATGTCACCACCATACATGATTATAGGTATTCCCTGACTGACACAGTCGCCGGGAAATATAGTCCCATATATTGGATGAAGGCATGTGTGGCTTCTGCAACATTTTGGATTATAATTTGTTGCATTTCTGCTTGCTGTTTTTTTTAAGCGTGTTGAATGTATTCTCGCCCAATAAATGGACAGAAGGGATTGTAACAATTCAGAAGGGACGTGGCTGCGCTTTGTAAAACAAAATCGATTCCCCTATTAGCTTTGAAATAATTAGAAATTGTGGCGTTGGTGTGAAAAAAGAGCGTTAATCTGCTAACGAATGAGGAGCAATTTGTTTAGCCTTTGTTATTCGACGGTAATTGAATTCCCTTTTGAGGAGCAATAGAATGATGGTTATGGTTGTCTTTGGGTGTGCGCATTGGATGTCATGTAGTCTATTCAATATACTTTCATTGCGCTATCAGATTCCCTAAATTGTATTTTAATCAAAGATCGGTTAAACAATTATCTATTAGTAAATTGCCCCTCCACCTATATTGTTAATTCATTTTGAGGGACATTTTTTTCATTAGAAATCTAATTTTACATAGGTCAGGGCTACATTTTTTCAACCTGTTGTTTAGCCAGTGCACTAAAGCCTTTGTAATAGGATCTAACCACATTTTGGGATAATTCCGATAGCGACATCTATGGTGACAGTTTCGAGTCTAAGACAATTCATATGTAAATAATACAGGATTTAATGCATGACATAAATATTTGTTTAGGTGGAGGCGCGCTAATATGAGTGACGCTAATCACTCAGTCTCAGTTGACGTTATGGTAACTGGTCTTAAATTAACTATTTGCCACAAGTTATACAACATGTTTTGCGTACACCAGTTGTAGCAGATAGAAAGCGTCAGTAGTGCGGGGTCTAGTGCGTGATCATTATTTTGTAATGCATTTAAGTGTCGAGATATCAGTTGGTCTTTTGCACAATGGAGCAGCAGTGTCATGAATTCTTCATGTCGGCCTTCATTAGCGTTCAGCCATGGGCGGGCCAGCCCTGATGTCCAAAGTTTGGAATTCAGGCTGACATGCACTTTGCACCCCTCTGGCGCAGCCTTTGTGCAGCAATCCCCCTGGCATTCCTGTGGACAAGGCAGAAAATTGACTGGAGTTGACATATTTCACTGTTTTAAATATTGACAAACGCTAATGAAGTGACGGCATTAATGACTGTCATCTCATGAAAAATGTGATCGGTTATGATATTTATGATAGACATATGCATGTTACTACATCTTTTAGATGATATGGGCAAAATTAAGCCATATGATCTCAATGGCAAAAGAGCTAAAGTCTTTGTCATTTGTAATGGATGGCGTCATCTAATATTGTCACATGGAATGACCTGTTATTTCAGGGCATAGCCTAATTATTTAAGGCTGTGTTTAGAATGATAAATTCCTTCCCTGCAGTCAATGTATACACAGTGTGTGCGTGTGCGTGCGTGCTTGTGGGTGTGTGCGTGTGTGTGTGTGTGTGGGTGCGCGCATCTGGGCTTGGCAGACGAAGGCTCCTTTTACAGTTCCGTTGACTGGCAGACATTTTAAACCAGTGTGACAACCTCATCCTTAGGCATTTCCTGCTTCTCTCCCTCTCTCTCGCTTTCTCCCTCCTCTCCGTCAGCCCGTTCTGTCACTCCTCCCCTGCTCCCTCCTTCCCGTGTCACTCACTCCCTCTCTCCTTCTGTCACCTTCCCTCCGCTGGCGCTCTAACCCCATCTCCGTCTCTCTCTCTCTCTCTCTCTCTCTCTAGTCCACCGTCACTCCTCCTCCTCCTCTTGCGCTGCTCCCTCTCTCGTGCTCTAGCTCTCTCCGTCACCTCCCTGAAGCCTTCACTCTTCCCCCGTCTCTCCGTTCTTCCCTCCTTTCCTATTCCTGTCAGACACCAGTCACATTTGAAGCCCACCCTTATTTCTCCCCCCATCTCTCCCTCTCTGAAGTGCCACCTCTGCCTTTTCGTACGTGACAATTCCCTCGCTCCAGACTCCATCTCTCCCCTGCTTCCCACTCCCAGGCCTATGTAATCCTCTCCCCTCTGTGGGCTGCGGCTCGTTCCGACAGCGTCTCTGGCCTCCGGGGCACGCCGGGAAGTTCCCGTCCTCTCGGCCTTTGTCCCGGGCCGAGGAGGAAGTGTTCAGCGCTAGACAGAGTCGTCAGAGGATCCAGCAGCCTAATAGGAGGTGCCGTCAGCCGCACCGAGACTCCACGTGAACAGTTCAACCCCCACCCCCCCTCTCATCCCCGTTCACCACCGTGATGGAGGGCCTCCTCGCCGGCACGCTGTAATGCCCCATCTTCTCTCACATCGCTCGGCGCTCCAGTGACGGTGTGTTTTTATTACACACCTTTTCATTTGTGTCAGAGCCCTGCTGGAGGATCAGGGAGAGAGGGGGGGGGTTCTGTGGGGGCCCCGGGGGGGGGGGGGGGGGGGGGGGGGGGGGGGGGGGGGGGGGGGGGGGGGGG